>QPKB01000008.1:26949114-26962576 GCA_003546025.1 Camphora micrantha | reverse complement strand
TTGGCCTAGTTTCAATGCTTGACAAAAAATCGGCAAAACCGCATAACAAAGTCTTCGGCTTTCCAGAAATTAGGAAAACTTTGTGCTCCGATTTGCGTGGCTTCTCGTCGGGTTTTCTTCAAGAGAAATCAGGCCAATAAATGAGGAGGAAAATGTCAGCAAAAATACAGAAGAAAAAAGAATGAAAAAAGATCGAAAAAAAACGGCGAAGAAACGGCGACCGAAAGGCGACCAAAAAACGGGCCCAAGGCCCATGGTCGTCGGCGACCTTGGCCCATGGTCGCCGGCGACCATGGCCCAGGGTCGCCGGCCCATGGTCGCCGGCGACCATGGAATTTCCGGCGGCCCAAAAGTCGCCGGAAGCCCACTTTTTCGGGTCCTTTTCGCGTTTCGAGTTGATTGGCCCCTGTGATTTTTTCAAAATCTGATTTTTCGTGCATGAAATCCGTCGATCTTCGTCAAACATCACGGATTCGACGCCGAAGTCATTGGATGATCATTAGATGCCTCGAACTCGCCAACCGGCCGACAAAGAAAGCACACTTTCTGCCCGCCCGATCGTGAAATCGACAGGACAGATGTTGCCGGCACGTTGACATTGATCAATGTCTAAAATTGCATCGCCATCCGACATCTAGCAACATGTGGATCCACCGGCGGTCATCGCAAGAAGAATTCCAAAAGACGCGGCGCGGCCCGCGACTCTTCGAGCGACTTGGCGACCAATTAATGAAGTTAAATGACCCGTCTTATGACAAGTTAATGCGGTCATTAACTCATTATTTTGGACGGCCCAATCAAAAGCAAGCAAATGGGAGTTACAAGTCAAAGGATTTATGGCATTAAAGCCATGAAACTCCTCCCATGATGGGGATTAAAGACAATTAAAAGCTCATTATTCTCCATCGGCCAATCAGATTCAAGGAAAAAGGAGTTACAAAACAAATGCTTTAAAACTTGTAACTCCTCCCATTATGAGTATTAATGCATTCAATGCTCATAAAACCCTCCTAAATGGCTACCAAAGGCCTATAAATAGGAGGGCATTCCAAAGGAAAAAAAAAAAAAAAGAGGCAAGTGCTATCCGGATCTATCTCTCGCTTTCCCCCCGAAGAAGACAAAAAATCTAGAAGCCCTGCAACTCTGCTGCAAAGACCACCAAAAGGTGATTGAAGCACCCTTGGGGGGCCACCCCCCCAAGGACCTCCCTTCTTCTACCAACATGGCTAAAACGTGGCTTTTCAGCCCGTTTACTTAGCTTTTTATCGGATATAAGACCTTCTCTTGGTCTTTATTCTTTAAAAATCTGAGGTTAGAAAGCCGAGCCAAGAATCCAAGCATCGTGTTCTCATCTGCATGGACGATGGAGGAGCCCATACATGACTCGCGACCGTCGATCTGAACGTGTCCCCACAATCGAATGAGAAGTCAGATTCCTTTTCTTGATTTCTATTGTACTTTATTTTTCTTTTAGAGACAAAAATCACAATTCTTGTCTTTCATAATGGATGAGACTTGTAAATCGCCTTTTACGGCAAAATCACCTTTCACGGCAACAAATGAAATCGCCTTTCACGGCATTAAAAAAAAACCCTGTCTCTTTTCTTAAAATATGTGTGCAATGGAAAACTAGAAAAAGTTTCATTTCCCCTTTCTACTTGTGAAGGTGGATCTTCGGATCACCGTTTCTAAATTCCAAGTAGAAAAGTGAAATTGGCATACCCGTACAAAAAAAAAAGATGTTGAAACCCTTTACCTTTTTCTTCTCCTCCCCTCCGCCGCACCCCGAAAGACCCGGGGCGGAGGCAGCGGGAGAGAGGGAAGGAATCGGGTCCATCAAAAAGAATCTCGAGTAATCCCCCAAGTACACGTAAGTCATAAAAAGGAACCCCCAAAGGGCCCCACTAATACCAAAGGCACTCAAAATTCCCCAAAGCTATGACAAAACTATTCTAAACCAACTAAACCAAAATAAGACTAACACGCAACTTAGTCAACACTAATCGAGGTCACTCGGGTCGGGGTTTTACAAGATTCGAGAGGATGCTTCGTATGTGGAAAGGCCGACCAAGATCATTGATACTAAGGAGCAAGAGCTGAGAAATCGGACAATTCATTGGGTCAAGGTACTTTGGGAAAATCATGAACCAGAAGAATCCACATGGGAATTGACAGATCAAGTTCAGAGGAAATACCCACACTTGTTACCAGAGGTAAAAGTTTGATTTATTTGGTGGACCAAATATCCTAAGGGGTGGAGGATGTCAAACCCCAACCCAGGATTAACCCAATAGTATTTTCTTAGTGTGAGCTTAGTCTTAATCGGGTTTAGTTACCATGGGTTAGAATATGATTAGTTTTAGTCATGGTTATAGCTTTGGGGAGATTCGAGAACGTTTAGTGTTAACTAGACACACTCAGGAAGGCCTGGGTGTACGTGCAAGCGTGGGAAGATCGTGTTTGGTTTTGTGTTAATCGTGAATTTCATTTCATTTAAATGGTTTTACGATTATGTACAACTTTCGTGTTTAGCCCGTCTGTGTTTGTAGCCCAGAAACTCAAATTGTGGCAAAAAAGGGTAAAATAGCCTTTTCACACTCAAATCTTGACACAATTTTCGAGATCTCAAAAACGTGTCAAAAATATACTTTTCGAAAACTAGATATTTCAAGGATCGTTTTATCCTTCTTCGTCGACTTCATCCGAGGCCCGTAAGGTCATGTTTTCCTTGATACAAGAATGCTCTCTTAAGGGTCCCACTTGCAAGCACTTAAGCCTTTTCCCTTCTCTCTTTCCCCATTTCTCAAATCTCTGCACTTTTCTTGACCTAGGGCTGAGAAACCTTCTTTTTCTCTTCATCTTCTCCTCTTGAATGCATGAGCTAGAGATCTCCAAAAGAGATTCCAAGACCATCATCTTCTTCCTCTCATCCCAAGCTTTCCATTGATGCCATTCTCGTTGGATTTCTAGTTGGGCAAGCTCTTCATTTCATTCCTTGCATCTTGTTTGGGCACCTCTAGGTAAGAGCTCCAACCCATCTCTTCAATGGAGTTCTTTTGACTCCTAATGATCATGTTTTTGTAACTTTCAACACCCATTTCGAAATGGGTTGCTTGGTTGCATTTTTGGGTGAGTTTTTGAATGGGTTTCATGGGGTTTTTGTAGTTCTTGGCTTGGCTCTTGGGTAGGAGTGCTTGAAGGAGAGTTTTGTTATCATTTGGCCAAGGCAAGTAATCTCTTTAGGTTGTTTGTGCATGTGTGTTCATGGATTTGTCATTTGGTATTAATGCTTTGTTCTACTAGAATTTCATGTTGTGGTTTTACTTTAGAAATTTGCAAGCAAGCCAAATAGCTTTCCAAACTTTCAGATTTCATCATTTTTAATTAGGCCTTACCTTTTTGAAGTTTAGATTTGTTATGGTAATAATGGGATTGAATGATTTTGAAGTGGGTTTTAATATTTATGGCTTGTTTAGGTTTGAAATAAATGCACCATTGTGAGTCTTGATAGCTTGGTATATTCATGAATCAAATTGCTAATCAGGTTGGAAAGAATGTAGAAAAGGAAGGGAGAAATGGATGGACTACTGAACTGCAGAAATCAGAACTGGGTTCTGTTTCCGCAGTTCACACGGTCGACCGGCCAAGGGGCGCGGTCGACCGGGAACACTGGATTTAGTCCCCGGTTGGATGACCTGATGCACTGCGGGAACTACTGTTATGCAGTTCACGCGGTCGACCGGCCAAGGGGCGCGGTCGACCGGCGACACAGGGTCAGGTTCCCTGGAACCTGACCAAAACACTGTGCACCCATTTTAAGTTACAACTGCAGGTCGACCGGGCTCGCTGTGTACACGGTCAACCGGCCAAGGGCCAGGTCGACCGGGCCAACTGGAATTTTCCTTTTTTGGAAGGATTTTTACCCATTTACATATTCTTTAAAAATTTGAAAACTAGGCTATATTAAGGACTTTAACTTGACATTGTGTAATTGGAACTCCAAGATATGTATCAACTTCGGGGACACCAATCCTTGTAATTTAAGAATAGAGTTCCAATCACACAAGGGTCAATGAATGGCCTAAGCATGTACTTGATGAAATCATCGTGTTTTGAACGTTGACTTAATAACGCAAGTTATATCGTGTACTCGCTTTGAAGTCAAGTTTTTAAGCTCGTTCTAAGATTTGTTTCAAGTATTAAATGGGGATCACTTCTTAAGTTGTGAGCATATATATTATGCATTTTGCTAGTCGTGCCTTGTCTTGTTGTGACAAGTGATTTCCCCTTTTATTTTCGATGTGTTTGAATCGTGTTTTGCGTGTTTTGTGCATTCATGAACTCAAGTGAACACCATAGAGCTTGGACTGCCCTTTCAGTCTGATCCACTATCCGGGGGTCCTTAAACATGTGAACTATCTGCAGATTAGTCGTGTATATATTACACATCGTGCGTGTCCGGTTCTGCGGCCGGAATCCCGTATTTGTGGGAATCGTGTCGTGCTATGTTATGTATATTCGTGCTTGTCGTGCGTGCTTACTCTTTTCATTACAAATGATAGAGAAAGGATGGGCTCTTTGTGGATTTACGATTCATGATATATTATGTAAGCATGCTAGTTTGTCATAAATTCGGAAATGTTCTTCAGTCAAGTATTCGTTCTTGATTTAATAAATTGTTTTATATGTTTTCGATTAAACATTCGTATTCATGCTCTAGCTTAAATTGATTTCTTGCCAAACCGTCGTGTTTGATGCTTGTATTTTGGTGACCAGGTGCAGGAGGTTATCCCTTTGAGGAGGAGTGCCAGGAGGAGGCTGTTGAGCCTACCTTAGCTCGCCAGTGGCAACCCGACGACGTCATCTAGACTTCGGGACGGGTCATGAGTTCCGATGTATCACCTTTTTGGGCTTTTAAATTACTTTTGGTATTGTATTGGCCTTTGTTGGCCTCTCATTTTGGGATTGTAACAACTTAACAAACTTTGTTAACTTTGTAACTTGAACTATTATGGGAATGCCTTGTTATGTCTCCTTTCTGATATTTTAGTCTCGATGACATTTATGTTCATATTCTGTTATGATTTATTAAGATGTGATTTGCTACATGCTTCCGCATATTTGATCATGTGAGTTGGTTTCCCATGTCCTCGGAACCCTCACCGCGGGAACCTGTGGGAGATTTAATCATCTTACAATCATCAACCGCACAGTCGCAACGGGGCACGGGCCTCGGTCCGGGGTCGCGACACAAGATAATAAAATAAGGGTCACACAATGCTCACACGATACTAACTAACGAAAACTCTAACGAATCTTCGCCACGTCCTTAGGATTTCTAGTTTCTTTTAATTGCTTGAAACACGTCTTGCTCTGATACCAGTCTGTCGTGACCCCGGACCGGGCCATCGGGCCTAATTCGGGATCGGGACTGGGTGTTGATGGTTTGTGATGGTTATGTATGATTTAATTTAACCCAAAATGTATACGAGTCCTTCAAAGAATGCAACTCGTATACGCGATTTCCCACAGGTGTCCGCGGTGAGGATATCACATCAACATGAATATTTCTTTTATGTGCGGAAGCGTGTAGCAAATCTATTTCATACATTTATGTCCAAGATGACAAGATTAACATATATTTAATACTAGTATCAAAATGAGCAATGATCATTAGTGCTATAACCCCAAAAGAAAGTTAAGGTTTACAACAATATCATTTAATTACTTTGTCCCCAAAAAATAGAGGCCAACAAAGGCCAATGAATAAAGTGTCAAGTTCCAAAAGAATGCTTAGACCCGACCCAAAATGTTTCGCAGCTCAAGCACCCGAATGTCTAGACGACATCATCGGCGTGCCACTCAATTAAGCGATGCGGTTCTCCGACCGCCTTCTCAAGCTGCTCCTCGGGGAGACGGGAAAGGGTCTCCAAGTCGGTGGATCAAACCGGCAAGGAAAGCCAAGCTTAGTGGTGCCGACTCATAGGTCAAATGACAAATCAAATCATGTATAAAACATATCCAGTGCATGTATGTAAACGAGCGGGACGGGATGCTCAAAAGCACAAATATCATTTTATTCGGCATGTAAGAATGGGCTAGCAAAATGTTAAAATATACTTTCAATACCTTCGGGAATGATAAATCATAATTCGATAAATTTCGGAACAAGTGTCGAGATTTAAGATAAACCATAATTCGAGAAATTCGGGACGAGTATCGAGATTCAAGCTAAATCAGGTGGTTAAGGACCCCGTATGTCCATTGTAACAATGACTTGGTACTCCTTAAGTTTGGAGACATTCCGGGCTCTTTATACACCTTAGGGATTTTCAAACCTTTAGGTGAATTTCAAAACAAACGGAGCCTCAAGGGAGATCCTAAGTATAATAATAATCCTAGCGCATCGTACAACCTACTCAGTCACCGAAGGGGATATGATTCGCGATACCCAAGCGTACAAACCTCATGCATAGTTACAAAGGGGGTATCCCATTGTCCCGTACCATTCAAGATTGAATTAGGTTAAGTTCCGATACAACCAGGTTAACCTCAAAGAATGTTGGGTCAAACAATCTCATGATAAGTCAAGTGAGTCCAATAAAGAGGAGCAATCAAGTTCCACCTAAGTCCGTTTAAGAAAAGAGTGAAACATCACTTTTCAGGGGAAATTCGCAGAGTGCCCGGTCGACCCGGCCCTTGGCCGGTCGACCGAGTACACTGCGGTCTCGGTCGACCTGAGGAGGTCAGGTCGACCCTCTCATGAAGACCCGGTCGACCGAGCCCTTGGCCGGTCGACCGACAGTTGTAAATAAAAAAGGATGAACATTGTTTTGGTCAGGTTCCAGAGAACCTGACCCCTGTGTGGCTGATCGACCGAGCCCCCTGGCCGGTCGACCACGTGAACTGTGTAACAGTGTTTCCCGTAGTGCAGTGGGTCATTCATCAGGGGACCTAATCCCGTGTGCCCGGTCGACCGCGTCCCCTGGCCGGTCGACCGAGTGAACTGCGTAACAGAACCCAGTTCTGTTTTCTGCAGTTCAGTGGTTCATTCCTTTTTCCTTTCTTTTTGTGTTCATTCTTTTAGACCTGATTAGCAATCTAAATCATAGATAAAATAAGCTAACAAGGTTCACCAATGTGCATTTATTTCAAACTAGTAAGTCATTAATATCACAAAATATTTGGTGAAAACATAAATGCATTTCATAAAACTCATTCAAAGCTAAATATATCAATTCATCCACTTACCTTGGGTCTCAAATCAAAGGAAAACAAACTCCCAACCACACTTGCAAGCCAAGAACACAATCTCTACAAAAAAACCCCAAACAAACCCTAAAATGGGTCAAAACAAGCAATAAGAAGAGAGAGCTCCCAATAATGAAAATGGAGCTTCTCAAGGACTATAAGAACAAAAATCTAGAAGATTAGGGAGAGAGCTTACCAATAGGTGCTCTAAATGAGCAAGGCAAGCTAAATGAGGATCTTAGAGAGATGAGATTTCTTCACAAATGGTACAAATGGAAAGCCCTTGAAGTGGTGAAGAAGATGATGAATTCCTTTCTCGATGTTGGTGCAAGCTTTGTAGTGTCTTAATCATGGAAAAGCAAGAAGAAGAAGAAAGGAAAACCCTAGGCAAGAAAAGTTGCTGGAAAAAGGAGAAAGGAGGGAGATGAGTGCTTATATAGCATTTGCAAGTGGGCTCCACTAACTAGCAACCTTGTTGGGCTGAAATAGTAGTTTTCGGGATCTTAGATGAAAATGGCGAAGAAGGAAGAAATGATCGTTGAAATTTCTACTTTCCAAAAAGTATATGTTTCGCGGATTTCGGGAATATCAAGTTTTGGGTACAGATTTAGTGTAAAAAGACTATTTTGCCCATGAAGCTAGAAAGTTGAGTTTCGAGGTTCGGGACGGGGACGGGATAAACATGAAAGTTGAAGGAATTAACAAAATAAGTAAATCGGGATAAGACACCAAATCAAAAGAATTTCGAGTAATCCCCCAAGTACACGTAAGTCATAAAAAGGAACCCCCAAAGGGTCCCACTAATTCCAAAGGCACTCAAAAATTCCCAAAGCTATGACCAAGCTATTCTAAACCAACTAAACCAAAATCCACTAGACACACTTAACACTAACACGCAACTTAATTAGTACTAATCGAGATCACTTGGGTCGGGGTCTTACAACATCTCTTCTAGTTCTCTTCAAGTTCTTTGAGTTTGTTGAAGGGTTTTCTCTTGAAGTTTCCACTAGTCTTCTTGAGAAGAGAGATCTGATACGGGACATAGCGTGGAAGACCAAGAGGTCTTGGAGATCCTAAGTTGCTTACAAAAAAAGAGTTTCTTCAACTAGCAAGTCTTCTTCTCCATTAGAGCACAACGAGGCTCCAAAGGTATAATCTGCTTCTCTATCTGTTGTAGATTATTTTGTTGCATGGTGTTATTTGTTTTATTGCTGTACATGATAGATGAGTATGAGGGATTACATCATGGACATGGTTTATGGCCTTATGGGTACTTGATCCCTGAGTCAAGTGGGTCAAAAATTTTCGAAATCCAATCCACGAGGCCCACCTATTTCCAACAATTGGTATCAGAGCCTTACCTCATCTCTAATCATGTTAGATCAACGATCTAGATATAATCTTTGCATGAGATGTGAAGAGGATAGACCTAGGGCTTTGTAAGGATCAGATTTGATGTTTGTATGCCTTTTGTATCTGGTATGATTGCTGTCAAAGGGGCTGGTTCGGACAAGAAAATGAATTTTCTGCAGTTTTTCCGAGTAGGTTGCTCGAGCGAACCAGGTTCTGGAACAGTCCGCTCGAGCGAATCCAAGTCCGCTCGAGCAAACAATGTGCTGGATTTTTCTTTTTGCAAGTCCGGGATTTTCATCATAAGATGATGGATGGTATCCTTTATACCGAATTTTTGGTCCGGGGGCGCTGCCCCCTGGACCCCCTCGAGTTGATCGGGCATCTCGAACCCCGCCGAGGGACACCCCCGGACCCCCTTTACGAAGCTCATGTTATATAGAAGAGGCAACATGGTTTTCTGAGTTGTATGAGATACTAACTTGCAGGTGATAATGTCCTCTCCATATGGCCCACGATTTTTACTTTCTTTTATATGGTTATTGGTTTATTTGTGGCTAAGTGTAAAGGGCATCATGGTTTCCTTGGTTTCCCGTGAAAGGGCAAGGCATAGTGAATTTGCCTATAGCCATTTTATTTCCATGTTTAGATTACCATCTAAGTCTCATCCTTGAGGCATAAGAATTTATGTAATTTTCAATAATTTGTAAATTCTGGTGATGTCCGAGAAGAAGAAGGAAAGTGAAGTTGGACTCCTAATCAAAGAGTTTGAAGATTACCAAAAGAGTTTTGGAGATGCCCAAAGAGTTTGAGGAATCCCAAAGTTTTGAAAAGTCTAGAAGTCCAAGAAGTCTATTCCGCTTGGGCCATGTGGAGGAGAGGACTAGTTTCTAATTTTAGCACTTTCTATTTGTGGATGGTTGCTTGTTTTAGATTGTTTTCAAATCTGATCCAAGCATAACAGTTTTCAAAATTGGTCAAATCAAATTAATTTTTGGAAAGAGTTCTAATTAGAGTTGGTGGGCCCATGAGATGGATCCATTGGTAACACTAATTTAAGAAACTGGACTTTCCATAAAATAACTTGACTTGGAAGCAATCAATGGTCATATCATGAGGTGATTTGATGTCTATATATGTGGGCCCATATACCTATAAGGAAATCCTCAATTCTAAAATATTAAGTGGGAGCGGGGCATTTATATTTAAAAATCCCCATGGTTTTCCACCATAGGTCCATTGTAAGGAAAGTATTAGCCTCGCGCCATCTTGAGAATGGCCGTTCCCCACGGAGGGCTTGTATTTGTCTGGTTATTAGATATGGATCTCTTATGGATAATGTTGGTGAGACGGGGCGGGGGCCCACTCCCCAAGGAGGAGCTGCCCGAAACGGTTGTCACACTTAACTAAAATAATGATGTAGATCCCCAAGGATTTGCCTCATGTATTTTAGAAACCGAAGTCAATCGGAAGTCATACATTATTTGGTATGAGATACCTAGATAATAATGAATGATGGGGATCATGGATAGTTGGTCATAATAATTTTGACCAACTTTGATCCACACTAATCTAGGTGGTATTTGCACTCCCCAGGGAGGCATACCTCGGGGATTGGGATTCCGATGTATTTTGAATTTTGTGGTTATGAGGATTCCCACATAAATTTGGTAGAATACTAAAACCTAATGTCATTTAAATTCATTAATTCAATGTATGGTTATGTGCTACAGTATTTCAAGCATGAATTCAAATACTTTCAATCCACTTGCGACCATTCTCAACCAGAATAATTAGTTGGTGGGATCCAACTATGTAGATTGAAAACGGAACCTGGATATTGTCCTGACTGCTTCAGGATGTAAATATGTCCTTACAATATCCCCCCTTGATGAGCCTGGTTCGGATGCATCGGAAGAAGAAAATGAACTTTACACCAAATGGGCCAAAGACGATAAGATGGCCCGATGTTACATTCAGGCATCCATGTCTAGTGTTTTGCAACATCAACATCAATCATATAAGTCTACATACGATATTATAACGAACTTAAAGGAGATGTTTGCGGAACAGGGCAGGTCTGCTAGGCAGGCAGCTATGAGGGTGCTCATTAACACCAAGATGGCTAAAGGTATATCGGTACAAGAACACATGTTGAAAATGATGGACTCATTAACTGAGTTAGATGTACTGGTGATGAGAATGCAAAATGTTATATTTTTCTCCCTTAATGTTTAATCATTTATACTCATTTGATGCCTAAATGTACTCATTATTCTTATATTTTGATTTAGGATGCAAATGGAGGTGTTAATTGCTAAACGAAGCTAATTGGGCGATTTTAGACAATTTTCACATCATTTAACAAGCTGGACATAACTCTCTAATCCGAGCTCCAATTATTATGATTCAAGATACTGTGGAACAACAAAAGAAAGTGACCATATTTGATGCTGAATGAATGAAGCTGATTCGGAACCGGGTCTTGTTTAGAGGAAATCAAGCAGAAGGGCATTATGGTAAATTTGAAGAAATCAGGAGTTCGTCGAAACACATCCAATATTGGGCTCATATTGTGCAGAACGAAAAATAGTGCAACTTTACTTCTTGGGTCGAGTCCAACGGAAACCCGAATGAGAAGATATGGTCAAGAAGAAGATTTTGACTAAGTTAGAATTTAATTGATTATTTTATTAATTTCCATCTCCAATCCCACACCACTTCAAATTCTCTCCCATCTCACAAGTGTACTTTCTCCCTAATATCTCTCCAACGATTCCTTCCTATCTCTTAATTCTTTATTCTTTCTTTCCATCTCTCCTCATCTAAACCAACCATCTTTCTTTCCTTATTTTCCCTCATACATCCACACCACCTAATTTCTCTCCTTTCTCCAGCCAAACTCTCCACTATAAATAAGCCACCCCATATGCAACACAGACTACCCTCTCAACCTCATGTCCTCTCTCTTTTTCTCTCTTCTTCCTTCTTTTTCCATTTATTTTATTTTGCAAGTTAGCATGGCCCTGCGTGACTAATTTTCTTTAATTGGTTGAAGGAGACTGAAGCCTTGGAATAAATACTGTGAGATCTAATTTATTTTCATTGTTCAATTTATACTTTGAATATGGGTTGTTCTTCTATGCTTAATTTGTTATCATGATTGTTTAGTTTAATTGCTAGGAGGCCTACTAGTTTATTATTAGCTGCAATTTATTGCTAAATTAGAAATCAAATCCGTAATTATTTGATCCTTCTAATTTGCAAAGCAACTGGTATTTAATAATTTACTGCATCAGTAATTGTTAGATATTAGGAAGAACACCTGGCTAAATTAAATGCAACCGCGTGTGCTTGTGTTGTTTAGATTCATCGATTTCTCTTATTTTTCATGCTGTTACTAAATTAAATCTATAGCGCTTGTTTTAGGTTGTTTAGTAATTAGGGTTAATTGGAGCGCGTGTTTTCTAATTAACTAATTAAGGAGTTAGGAATTTAATTTCAACGATGAATATTCAAAGTGTTAATTGATTTATTTTTGCACCAATGATCAGTTCTGAATTTCCGAAGGTGGATGTTAACTTTGACCAATGCTTGCTTATTTGATTGAATTCATTACTTTATTGCTCTTTAATTGCTTTTATTTGTTTTTGCTTTCATTATAATTAAAACCCCCCATCTTTGATCACATAGCATAAAATTTGGCTAAATACTCTCTGTGGGAACGATCCTTACTCGCGCTACTACATATATTTTTAGGAGTAAAGGTTTTATTATTTTTGGGTGCTGGCGACAGCACGCCCAAATTTTGGCGCCGTTGCCGGGGAGTGGTTCTAGTTGATTTTTGTGCTTCTTGTGAATTAAAAAAAAAAAAAACTTTTTCATTTGTCTGAGCCTGCCATCTCTCTGCTTTTCTTGTGATTCTCTTCACTGCACTCTCCACGTCGCCACTTCATCCACTTCACTGACCCACGGCTCACGTTCACTTCCTTTTTCATCACTCCCTGCACTGTCATCTCTCACCGCGCCTGCTGCTCTGTTTTTCCTCTATATTCTCTATTTCTCTCTGACTTAATCTCTCCTCTTGGTCCAGCGCCCTCCTTTCAATCTATCTCTCTGTCTCTTCAATTTATTTATTTTTGCTCCATCCCTCTGACTTCATCTCATATCTTCATATCTTCATCTATCTCTTTATTCAAGGTCGCTGCGCATAAAGGGGGCATTGTTTCGGGATTTTACGGACTGGATTTCTGAAGATCCAGACTGTTCCCGTTTTCGGTCACCGGACTTCCCATTGTCATTGCCGGATTGGACGAGGAAGACCTACAGCAGTTGCCTCAAGTCTTCAATTCTGGTTACAGAAACCAGAAGAAGAAGAAGAAGAGGTCCAGGTCCAGATTGGGTTTCATCGCTGCTCGTCACTTCTCATCGCTGGGATCGGACCGGGGAAGAAGAAGAAAGGGCAGCAAATTTCCCTGCTCAACTCTCTGGTTCCCTGCACTGTTTGCTGGCTCTGTCATAGAAGAGGAGGAAGTCAGAGTCGTTGGGAAGAAGGAGACCCAGCATTGGGTCGTTTTCAGGTCGGTTCAGGTTGGGCCCGACCTGACTCACTTCACAGAAGCCCAGTAACAGCCATCTCACTGTGCCTGCATCCTTTTGGCTGACGTCAGCCATCTCCTTGCTGACGTCATCTTTCTGCAATCTTTATTTTTGGATAAAAAAAAATTTAGAGTTTAATTTTTATGCGTAGAATTTTTATTTTAGCAATTTCTATTTTTTATTTTGGCATAGATTTTTATTATTATTATCATTGCTCTAGATTTTTCTTCCTGATTTATTTTTATAGTTTCCTTGATTGCTT
>QPKB01000008.1:26921614-26944114 GCA_003546025.1 Camphora micrantha | reverse complement strand
AGTTTCAACATGAAGATGGATGAAAGTGGAGAACACAGGAAGTTGCAACTACAAGAGTTGGAGGAAATTCGGAATGATGCATATGAGAGTGCACGGATTTACAAGGAAAAGGCAAAAGCTTTTCATGACAAGATGATCTCTAGGAAAGAGTTTAAAGTTGGTCAACAGGTCCTTCTATACCAGTCACGGCTTCGTTTGTTTCCAGGTAAGTTGTGTTCTCGTTGGATTGGGCATTTTATTGTTACTAATATTTTTCCACATGGTGCAGTTGAAATTCAAAGTTTAGCCACTTCCAAAGTGTTCAAGGTGAATGGCCATAGACTTAAGCCTTTCTATGAAGGTTTTCAAATAGAGAATGTGGAGAAATTAGACCTTGAAGATCCGATCTATCCTGATTGAGAAGGAAGCATTGAGTCGAGCCAACGACAATAAACAAAAGCGCTGCTTGGGAGGCAACCCAAGGGGAGTTCATTCCTTTCCTTTTTATTTTCGCATTTATATTTTGGTTATTTTTGCCTTTTCTTTGCATTTTACCTTACACTGGGGACAATGTAAGTTTTAAGTGTGGGGGAAGGGATTTAGGTTGTGTTTTAATTTTAGATTTTTGAAAAAAAAAATTTTGCTAAAATAAAAATCTGGTGAGTAATAAAATTGCACCCTATACTTGGACTCACCAGATAAAAATTTGGCCTTTTGTTTTTGTGGTCTTTGATGAGCAAGAGTCAATTAAGCTTGAAAAATTCATGGCATGATTGATTTATGATCAATTAGTTAGTTATTCTCCTTGAGGATGGTAGTGACTAAATTTGGTAGACAAAAAACCGGTGAGATTTTAAGCCTTTAGACTGACACATCCATATCAGTCTCATTATTTTCTTTCATGTGAGATATTCTTCCGTGGATTTGTTTCTCTAGAACTTGCCTTGATTCTCTTCGAGGTCACATAGACACAAGCATGCATGAACATGATTAAGGCCATCTTTGTTATAAGCCACTTAAGCCAAATAGCCTACCCAGTATTTAATTTTTCCTTTATTAAACCCCTTTGAGCTTTATATTTCTATTTATTGCAAAACCACATTACAAGCTAAAAAAAAAAAAAAAAAAAAAAAAAAAAAAACTACCTTTACCCAAGCCGTAGAACTAGTGGAGCATTATTTTTCATTATGATATGTATAAGTGTGGGGGTGTTTTGGATTTGTGGTATGGCTGTGACTGGTGAAATGGAACATGTTGTCATTCTCAATTCGTGATTTCCATTGTAATTTTTTTTAAAAAAAAAAAGAGGAAAAAAAAAGAAAAAGAAAAAGAAAAAGAAAATATATATATAGTTTATGAAGTGATGGAGGAAATTGCTATCCATGTTCATAATTCCTCCTAAAAAAAAAGGGGGGGTCTGCTTATGCGTGATATATAAAAAGGTGGAAGTTGTTGCGAAAAATCGTTCCTTGCTGCAAATGAAAAGTGTTCCTTTTGAACGATCTCTTTTTCAATACAAGAGTTTTACATGGTTTAAATGCGTTGAAGCCAAATTGAAGAAACTGCTGAATGGAGTGATTGGTTTAATGTCTTATATATTCAAGCTTGAAGTTGGTTCATGTTTGCTCCACTAGTTTCGATGGTTTTTGAGCTACATTCCCAAATATTTCCCACCTTGATCCTAAACCCTGTTACAACCTTTAAAAGGTCCTTATGATTCGTGTTATGCATGTGATCCTAGTGGTGGAGAATGAGAAGATATTCAAGCCTATGGTAGATCATTTCTATTGGAATGACTTTGAGCGAAACACCTAACCTTCAAACACATGAGAGTCGAGTGTTTATTTCCGTGAGGGTCTACGTATTTAGTTTACTCCATCTTCAAGTGAAATTTCTTACTAAGTAATCGTAAGATGTTTAAGAATGTTTATTCATGATATGTTATGAGTTTTAAAAAGCTCGGTTGTTCTTTGTTGATGGCGTTGCAAGCTTGGTATTTTTGAAAAAAAAAAAAAAGTAATTCGGAGTTTTGCCCGAGGACGAGCAAAAGTTAAGTGTGGGGGAATTTGATGAGAATGCAAAATGTTATATTTTTCTCCCTTAATGTTTAATCATATATACTCATTTGATGCCTAAATGTACTCATTATTTTTATATTTTGATTTAGGATGCAAATGGAGGTGTTAATTGCTAAACGAAGCTAATTGGGCGATTTTAGACAATTTTCGCATCATTTCGCAAGCTGGGCAAAACTCTCTCATCCGAGCTCCAATTATTATGATTCAAGATACTGTGGAACGTCAAAAGAAAGTGATCATATTTGATGCTGAATGAATGAAGTTGATTCGGAACCGGGTCTTGTTTAGAGGAAATCAAGCATAAGGGCACTATGGTAAATTTGAAGAAATCAGGAATTTGTCGAAACACATCCAATATTGGGCTCATATTGTGCAGAACGAAAAATAGTGCAACTTTACTTCTTGGGTCGAGTCTAACAGAAACCCGAATGAGAAGATATGGTCAAGAAGAAGATTTTGACTAAGTTAGAATTTAATTGATTATTTTATTAATTTCCATCTCCAATCCCACACCACTTCAAATTCTCTCCCATCTCACAAGTGTACTTTCTCCCTAATATCTCTCCAACGATTCCTTCCTATCTCTTAATTCTTTATTCTTTCTTTCCATCTCTCCTCATCTAAACCAACCATCTTTCTTTCCTTTTTTTCCTTCATACATCCACACCACCTAATTTCTCTCATTTCTCCAGCCAAACTCTCCACTATAAATAAGCCACCCCATATGCAACACAGACCACCCTCTCAACCTCACGTCCTCTCTCTCTTTTTCTCTCTTCTTCCTTCTTTTTCCATTTATTTTATTTTGCAAGTTAGCATGGCCCTGCGTGGCTAATTTTCTTTAATTGGTTGAAGGAGACTGAAGCCTCGGAATAAATATTATGAGATCTAATTTATTTTCATTGCTCAATTTATACTTTGAATATGGGTTGTTCTTCTATGCTTAATTTGTTATCATGATTGTTTAGTTTAATTGCTAGGAGGCCTACTAGTTTATTATTCGTTGCAATTTACTGCTAAATTAGAAATCAAATCCGTAATTGTTTGATCCCTCTAATTTGCGAAGCAACTGGTATTTAATAATTTACTGCATCAGTAATTGTTAGATATTAGGAAGAACACCTGGCTAAATTAAATGCAACCGCGTGTGCTTGTGTTGTTTAGATTCATCGATTTCTCTTATTTTTCATGCTGTTATTAAATTAAATCTATAGCGCTTGTTTTAGGTTGTTTAGTAATTAGGGTTAATTGGAGCGCGTGTTTTCTAATTAACTAATTAAGGAGTTAGGAATTTAATTTCAACGATGAATATTCAAAGTGTTAATTGATTTATTTTTGCACCAATGATCAGTTCTGAATTTCCGATGGTGGATGTTAACTTTGACCAATGCTTGCTTATTTGATTGAGTTCGTTACTTTATTGCTCTTTATTTGCTTTTATTTGTTTTTGCTTTCATTATAATTAAAACCCCCCATCTTTGATCACATAGCATAAAATTTGGCTAAATACTCTCTGTGGGAACGATCCTTACTCGCGCTACTACATATATTTTTAGAAGTAAATGTTTTATTATTTTTGGGTGCCGGCGAGAGCACGACCAACCGGGGGCTGCGATTGATGCAGAATCGCAGATCGACATAATCCTTGAGTCACTACCAGAGTCATTCAACAATTTCAAAGTTAATTATAATATGAATAAGATGAATCTGACTCTGGCTGAGCTGTCTAGCCAACTGGTAGTGACTGAAGGGATTATGAAGAAGAAACCAACTGCCCTAGTGACAGAAAAGTCAGATGCCAAGTCCAAGCCCAAAGGCAAAGGACGGAAAGGCAAAAAGAAATTAGTTCCGAAGGGTCCTAAGGTGGAGAATGGTCCTAATGGTGGCGTGGCCAAGGCTAAGGGTATAGGGACAAAAGGAAACTGTTTCCATTGTGGTAAGACAGGACATTGGAAAAGGAATTGTCCAGAATATCTGTTTAAGAAGAAGACCTCACGTATGATTGAGTCACTTATTTCTAAAGTTAGTTTTGCAACTGGTACTTTAGAATCTTGGTGTGTGGACTCCGAGGCAACTAATCAATGTAATACGTTGCAGAGGTTCAGGGAAACCAGGAGGTTTAGTGACGGAGAAATCATTGTCAACCTAGGATCTGACGCTAAGGCGAAGGCTGTTTCAATGACAGTCATTACTTTATATTTTTCAAATAATAAGTTGGTTTTGTCAGACACATTATATGTACCGTCTTTACGACGGAATTTAATTTCAGTTTCTAGTTTGGCGAAAAAAAGTTATTCCATTACTTTTGGTACTGAATTTGTCATAAAGAGGAATGGTACTTTTGTATGTTCTGACAAGGTAACCAATTAGCTTTATTTGTTAACTCCTACAACGTATGAGATACATGATACTGAAACAATTAATAGACCATCATTGAAGAGGAGGTCACCTTCATCTAATCCAACAAAACTTTGGCACTTAAGGCTAGGTCATATAAACCTAAATAGGATTGACAGGCTAGTGAAAGATGGTATCTTGCCTTCAATGGTGGTAGAACCAATGCCTGTTTATAAGTCCTGTCTGGAAAGCAAAATGACCAAGAGACCCTTTTCCTCTAAAGGCAATAGGGCCAAAGATTTATTGGAATTAGTGCATACTAATGTGTGTGGACCCATTAATGTCAGGGCCAGAGGAGGATATGAGTACTTCATTACTTTCACAGTTGATTACTCAAGATATGGATACATATACCTTATGCACCGCAAGTCCGAGGCTTTTGAAAAGTTCAAAGAGTTTCGAGCGGAAGCGGAAAAGTAATTAGGTAAAAGTACCAAGACTCTTCGATCAGATCGAGGAGGGGAATATCTCTCTGCTGATTTTATGGGATACTTATTAAAGAATGAGATTCTATCCCAGTTGTCTGCTCCTGGTATGCCTCAACAGAATGGAGTAGCAGAAAGAAGGAACCAGACTCTTTTAGACATGACCAGGTCTATGTTGAGTTTCTCAGGATTACCTATATCCTTTTGGAGATATGCCTTGGATACTGCGATGTACATACTAAACCTCGTACCATCTAAGTTGGTACCTAAGACTCCCCGGGAGTTGTGGTCTGGGCGAAAGCCTAGTCTGCAACATTTACACATTTGGGGTTGTTCGGCACACGTGCTGAAGGTTAAGATGGATAAGTTGGAATCGAAGTCGGAAGTATGCATGTTCGTAGGATATCCTAAGGGAACTAAAGGTTGGTTATTCTATAATCCCAAAGCGCAAAAAGTGCTGGTAAGCACCAATGTGTTTTTTCTGGAGGAAGATTATATGATGAACCAAAAATCTTTTGAAAAGGTGATCTTGGAAGAAATTCAAGAGCAATCAACTCCAAATCCAAGAGAGACCAAACTTGAGGAAGAACCGTCCTTACCATACCCAGTAGTTACACCAGTGCCTCGTTGTAGTGGGAGGATTGTCAGACCTCCTGAAAGGTTCTCGTTCTTGGGAGAGTCTTACCATGCTGTCCCGAAAAAACCGGAACAAGATCCCTATAACTATGATGAAGCAATTAATGACATAGATTATAGACGTTGGCAAGATGCTATGAAAGCTAAGATGGAGTCTATGTACTCTAATCAGGTTTGGAGACTTGTGGACTTGCCCGCCAATATTAAACCTATTGGGTGCAAGTGGGTCTACAAGAGAAAAGAGGACCAGATGGTAGAGTGGAGACCTTTAAGGCCAGGCTTCTTGCGAAAGGATATACTTAGAAAGAGGGTATCGATTATGAGGAAACCTTTTCGCCGGTAGTCATGCTCAAGTCCATCCGGATACTCCTATCCATTGCAGTTCATCTCGATTATGAGATTTGACAAATGGATGTCAAGACGGCGTTTCTTAACGGCCATCTTGAGGAAGGCATCTATATGGTGCAGCCAGACGGCTTTGTAGCTAAAAACCAAGAGCAAAAAGTTTACAAGCTGCAGAAGTCTATCTATGGATTAAAGCAGGCATCCCGAAGCTGGAGCATCCGTTTTGACCAGGCAATCAAGTCATTTGGTTTTTGTCAAAATCCGGATGAGTCATGTGTGTACATGAAAAGTGAAGGTGATAGGGTAGTTTTTCTGGTTTTATATGTCGACGACATCCTTCTCCTCGGGAAATGACATATGAATGTTGTTAATAGTAAAAGTTTGGTTGGCCAAGACTTTTGATAAGAATGACTTGGGAGAAGCTAGCTACTTCCTAGGGATCAAACTCCATTGAGACCGAAAAATAGGATGATTGGCTTATCTCAGGCTGCATATATAGATAAGGTACTAGTACAGTTTGCTATGCAAGACTCCAAGAAGGGTATTACACCTTTTAGGCATGGAGTGCACCTTTCCAAAGACCAGTGTCCCAAGACACCTGAGGAAAAGGAGCAGATGAGGTCGATACCATACGCTTCAATTGTTGGTAGCCTCATCTCTGTTATGCTATGTACTAGATCGGATATCTGTCATGCAGTGGGCCTAGTCAGCAGATATCAGTCTAATCCAGGACTTGAACATTGGACTGCTGTAAAATGTATTCTCAAATACTTGAGAAGGACTAGAGATTACATGTTGATTTATAGCAGTGATGAGCACATTCCAGTCGGATCCATAGATTCTGACTTCATGTCAGATAAGGATTCCAGGAAATTCACTTCTGGTTATGTATTTATGCTTGGTGGTGGAGTAATCAGCTGGAGGAGTATAAAATAGGAATGTACCGCTGATTCCACCTCGGAGGCTGAATATATAGCAGCTTGTGAAGCAGCTAAGGAAGCAGTATGGCTCAAGAGATTCCTTATGGAACTTGAGGTGGTACCTTTGGCACGACAGCCGCTCACAGTTTACTGTGACAGCAGCGGGGCAGTCGCTCAGTCCAAAGAGCCCAGAAGCCATAAAAGCCAAAAGCATGTACAGAGGAAGTATTATTTAGTTAGAGAGATTGTGTAGAGAGGTGATATTGCTATTACCAAGATAGGCTCTGCTGACAATCTGGCAGATCCCTTTACTAAGCCTTTGACTACTAAAGTCTTTGAGCAGCATGTAGACAGAATGCGCATGAGATGCAACCCTGACTGGCATTGAGCCAAAGTGGGAGACTGTTAGATTGTATGGACTTAATCCATTAAATGATGTAATAAATTGATTAATTTCTTTATTTATCAATAATATCATACTTTCCTTTCATGAGATGAATGATGTTTTACTACTTAATGCACATGACCAACACATATGACATAATGGTTAATGAGATGAACTAGGTCCCATTAGTATATTAGATGTGATATATGTATATGGACAAGATCCACACACGGGAGACATCTGTCACAAATCTTATACTTAAACATCTTCACAACCGGTGATGAGACTGAGCATCTCATCTGATAAGGTTGCAGCACTTTGATCACTATGAGATAGTGTGATTTGTCTCGATCATCAGAATGTAAGATTCTGGATCACGGTGGTAGTACATTGGATGTATTGAAGGACCATGAGAAGCACCTTATGGAATACTATCTCGAGTTTAAGGTTTGCTTTCATAATTCCCTAGCAATAGGCTCTCAATCCTGAGATATTGATGAACTCGAGTTTCTATCTATTCATTTGCTTTGAGTCACCAATGAGTGAGGCCAACTGTGGGTCAACACCTCGGTGTCTTGGGTATGTGGTAGTAGGAATGTGGGAACATCCAATGGTCAAGATGGAATCTATCTACGTTATCCCTTTGTGCCAATTAATGGATTTGTCATTAGTAAGTGTGCACCCATATCGATTAAGAGTTAATTGGATGGTACTGATGATCACTGTGATTAATTGGGGCTCAAGGATAATAAGATGTGGATTTAAATTGGTTGGACAATTTTAATCCAATTGATCCATGGATATTGATAGAGGGGCCTACTTGTGTTAATCGGGAAGTTTAGGGTCTTCATTGTAATTTATTCCTAAGACTGGAGTGTAATTGCATTTATATAGTGGTGTTATTTGCAATTAACTGTGGGCCCGGTTTGCACATGAGATGTGGGGTCACGGTGTCCCAGGTGGAGCCAGCTTTCTATGGAATCCCTAGTGGTCCCCACGCTAGCCCAAATTATTGGAAATATACTAATCCTACTAGAACTCTAAGATGAAGGAATTAGAAAGTTACTATTTCTATTTGAAGTGAGACTTCTAATAGTGGTAATAGTAAGGTTACTAATTAGTGTGGAAGTAAGACTTCTATTTCAATTGGTACAAGAGGAGGGAAGGAGGTTGCTTAAATCTATAAAAGGAGAAACAAGGGGGCTGGGACATTCACACTCTTGGATTTCACGCCCAGCCCTCCCTTTTGTGCAAGAGTTGCACATCTCTTCTAGTTCTCTTCAAGTTCTTTGAGTTTGTTGAAGGGTTTTCTGTTGAAGTGTCCACCAGGCTTCTTGAGAAGAGAGATCTCATACGGGACATAGCGTGGAAGACCAAGAGGTCTTGGAGATCCTAAGTTGCTTACAAAAAAAGAGTTTCTTCAACTAGCAAGTCTTCTTCTCCATTAGAGCACAACCAGGCTCCAAAGGTATAATCTGCTTCTCTATTTGTTGTAGATTATTTTGTTGCATGGTGTTATTTATTTTATTGCTGTATATGATAGATGAGTATGAGGGATTTCATCCTGGATATGGTTTATGGCCTTATGGGTACTTGATCCCTGAGTCAAGTGGGTCAAAAATTTTCGAAATCCTATCCACGAGGCCTACCTATTTCCAATATGTGGACGTCCAACACTGGGGCCCACTGCCCTTGGACGTCCACATCATCCCTTCCTCTCTCTTTCTTCCTCTACTCGATCAAGACCATTGGATCACCTATTCATTACAAAAGAAATCTTTGATGGGGCCTACTACTGGAAGACCTGCAAAACAAGAAGAGATCAAGATTGGCAAGAAGATCAGTTTGAATTTCAAAAGGAAATTACTTTGCTTTCAAGTCAAGCCTAGATAGAGTCCCATTATGGGAAGAGTTCCAAGCCAAAGAGAATAGAAAGGACTATAAATAAAGCCCTAGAGGTGGACATTCAAAGTATGCTCTTCTTAGGCTTGGACATCCACTCCCCTCCCTCCTCTCTCTCCCCCCTTCTAGATCTAGGGTACTGATCATTTTTTATGTAATAAGTTAGCTTTGGGCCTTGTCCATGTAAGACGTAGTTTTTAGGAGGAGCATAAGCTTTGTATTTAAGATATGAAATCAATGAAAATACTATTCTTCTTTTGTGCAATGGATGGTTGATTTTGCGATCAAGGCTATGGATGAAGTTAAGTATTCCTAACCCTTTGTTTATGTTATCATGATTTTGATTGAGTTACTGATGTGCTGATGAATGCATTAGTAGGCTTGTCTTCATACCAGTAGGTACGTTCCATATTTTATTTCTTAATGCTAGAGTTGGCTTTTGATTATTCATGCTTATTTTTTATAGATCATTCTTATGGAGTTGTTCCCTTCGATGGTCTATGCTTAGATCTAATAGGTAATGCTTAGGTAACATTAGCAATTTGATAAAGGGAAGGAGGTTTTGGGTATTTGCTCATTTTTATAGAAAAATAAGTCTCTTTTGAAAAATTGAGTTTTTAAAGTTTTATCATCTGGATTTGGGTGCCTTGATTGGATCCCGATCTGAAGTAGCTAACTAATCAAACAAGTGTTTTCATTAAGAAAGAGGTGTTGGATTGCTTAATGGATTCTGAATACCTTGATCAATTATATTATCATTGTTAACTCATTATTTCCTTGTTTTAGTTAATTTTCTGCATTATTAGTTACTTGCAACATCATCTTAAATAGATTTTCTTCTTGATTTGCTCTCTGTGGGTTCGACCTGTACTTGCCGCTGTCTATTCATAGGCGAACATGCACTTACGGTATTTTTATGTTTGATTGAGATCACATCAAGTTTTTGGCGCCGTTGTTGGGGAGCCAATTCAAGAAAAAGTCTTTTAGTTAGTATTTCTGGCATTATTTGTGCATATCATAGCATATTTCTGTAGTTGGTTGCATTCATATCATCCATTAGGTTTACTTTTTGTGTTTCTTAATGTTTATGATTACTGATTTATCAAGTTTTGATTGTTGCTGATTTTCAAGATATTTTCGGATTGATTACAAGTGAAAACTTTAAGAACAAGTTTCAGCACTAATATTTTGGCAAATTTGGCCTGGTTTTTCCCTAAAAGTCCGCACTTTGAAAAATAGTCAAATGGATTCCTTTTGATTTGAAAATTTTCTGGATTGAACTTTGATATATAGATTTTGAAACCTCAAAATTTTAGAAAAAAATACTTTCAGAAAGTCAAACCTTTAATGCTGTAGACATGCCTAGTCAGTGAGACAGATTTTGCACTCAGCAGCAAAACTGGTCAAGTAGCCAAAATTATACTAGCATAACTTCTTCTTCGATGTTTATCCTTTTTCATCTTTTTTTTATTTTTATTATTTCATATTAAGAGATTAAAATCCAGCCTCTTTTCAGGTTTTGATTAATCTAAGTGGGTTGTACAGATTTATAAACTTGGGCTTGTGGAATAGTTGCCAACAATTGGAATTTTTTAAGCACTTGACTGCATTTGGAGTTTTAGGGCTGAATCTTTCATTCAAATTGCATTAGTTTAGGGTTTTGAAATTTAGATTAGGTTGATTTTTCAATTTAGAAATTTTATTGACAATTGTTAGCTATTTTTAGTAGTTTATTTAGATTTAACACTTTAGTTTTTTTCTCTTAGGTACCATTCCAGGTTTGAAGAACTCTAAAAGGAAGTAAATCACGGGAATTGCTTTTAAGAAAAGAAGTTGCTCTCAGAATTGCAAAAAATAAAAAAAATTGCTCTTAGAATTGCTAGAATTGCCACAAAAAAAAAAAAAAAAAAAAAAAAAGAGTTAAGCTTGCACAAATAGGATTTATGCGGACCTGCTGTAAGAGTTTCTAAAATTTATCCCACAAATCTTTTAATTGCAAGTGGGGCTTCGTTGATCTAAACTCCTACAAAGTGTGATTGCTTGATTGACACACTAATTAAATTGGACCCACACACTTAGTTAATAGCAAGTGACCCCAACAAGATAAGGATTGGATTTCATCACCAGATGCTTACCCAATTAGGTTTAACCACATCTCTCATTCGCACCAAGCTTTAATTAAAATAAAGTAGGAATGAAACCCTAGGAATTCAAGCTCATTAGGACAAAGATCACCAAAAGGTTGCACCAATTGTGCTCTTTAGTCAATTTGATGTCTAGGTAAGTCCTGTCCCTACAAGAACGGGTGGTTGTCTCTGTACTGGGAGTTTGATTTTTAAGCGGGACCCTTGCCAAGTGCATTGTGACCCCACTCAACATGGGGACTTACCCAGTCGATTTGGCTTTATAAGAACAAATTGGAGGCCTAAAGTGCAGTCTTGCTGTCTAGAAGTTAGGTGAACCTACTAGAAATTTCTGTGTGCCCTTGTCTTTGCTTGACCACTTACGCATCATATTAGCATAATAGGACCTTGCATATAGATTAGGTTAAACCAGTGAATGAGAGCTAGCCCTGAGAGAGAAAAATTGTGGGAACGCAAGAACAAAAGGTTGATCAGAATAGAGCCCAAATTAGCTATAACCGTTGTTGGAACTTCTTCTATTTTTGAATAAATTATTAGGATGGCTGATCAAGGGGACCCTCCCATGACTTTGAAGGATTACATGTACCCCACCAGGACAACCCTACCGTCCTACATCACTTTGCCTCAAACCAATACTACCTTTGAACTAAAATCTAAGTATGATCCAGATGCTTCCAGTGTTCCATGGGCTAGACTAGAAAAACCCATACCAACATGTTAGGGAATTTTAAGACATTTATGGGACCATGAAAATAAATCATATAACTGAGGATGCCCTAAAGCTTAGGTTATTCCCATTTTCATTAAAGGAGAAGGCTAAAGACTGGCTTTATGCCTTACAAGCTGGGTCCATCACTACATGGACCAAACTAGTCAAAGGATTTCATAAGAAACTATATTTCAAGGAGAAAACCGCTTCGATTAGACAGGCCATCAATGTTAGGAATTTTGTGTGTTGCGATTTGAGGGATGTATGTTCTTTTTAGCATCATTCAAATTTTCACTTGAGCATTGATTTTAAAACACTTGAAATTTTGATTTTCCCATTCATTGTTTTAAAACTTTTAGAACTTATGTTTCATGCATGTTTTAGATTTTAAACTTGGATGCACAAGTAATTGAAAAACTATTTTTATCATGCATGCCTATGATCTTAGAATTTCAAATTCATCTTAGGCATTGATAGGTTCATGTTTTGAAAAACACTTTTTTAGTTTATGTAAACATGAAACACAGCATGACTTCCATGACCTAAGAATCCTACTTAGAAAATCATTTTCATTCCAAAAATCTACTAGTAGGTCAGCAGGGGGTCGGCAGTCGGCTAGACGACCTTCGCCTATAAATGTTAGTGACCGTTAGAATATGACTGTTGGAGGCCGGCTAGCCGCCTAGAGAGCCGTTGGAACCTTTTTTACTACAAATTTGAGCATCTTCCTTGGGTTTTGAGCCAACACTTTGAATTGTTTGAGGGATATTGAAGCGTAAGGAAGGAGATTGAGCTGAGAAAGGCTGGTTGGTCCATGGAAAGCTAAAAACTTGATTTCATTAAGTTATATCATTTCAAGTAAGCTTTGCTTTTTTTTATCATATGTTCTCATACTTTGTTTTAAATTATTAGTAAATCAATTTTAAGCATGTTAACTATGATTAGTTGAATCTACTACTCAAATTTTACTTTGAATTGATTCTGCACTTTGATTCAAACCAAATTCTTTTTTTTTTTCAATTTTATAAATCATGCTTTACCAAAATCTTTGAATTCACTTGTTGCATGATCTTCACACTTGGTTGAATCTCTAACATGTCATTTTCCATACCTTAAAATATATAGTTAAATTACTTTGTTTTGGAAATAACAAGTTTATGCATCACATATTGTAGTTTTGAAAACTTTCATATCAACTTGTGAGCCATTTGTAGTCATATCATTAACAAGTTACTTTTATACATGTGATTTGCATTTCACTTCAATCATCTCTCCTTTTGTGCTTTAAACTTTTAAATGCTTTAAGCATACATTTATTGAGCTATTTTTTAAACTTGATTGAAGTCTTCACACAAACACTTTGAGCTTTCATCTTTGCATTACATAGAGTGTTGTGTGAGTTAGATTTACACTTTCATATCTACCTAATTAAGAGGCATTGTAATTATAGCTTAAATTGTATCTCTTTGAGTGTATCCTAGACACAATTGAGAGAGAAAAACTTTAGGCTTGTAAAGGTTGTTGCTTTAGCCTAGAAAAGAATATTGTAGAGGTTGTTATTTAGCCTTGGAAAGCATAGTGTGAAGGTTATTGCTTAGCCTATTGAAAAGCAGAAGTTCGAGATACTAGAAATCCGGTGGGGTGTAGGATCACAAGCTGGTAGTGGATGTAGGCATCGAGGCTGAGCCACTATAAATCTTTGTATTATGGTGTATGCTTTGTGGTAATTGTTTTTATTAGCTTCCACATCTTAGTTTAATAATCATCACTTGTGACTAATTAATTAAAAAAAGTTAAAATTTGGCATAATTGGTCACTAAATCTAGCTCACCCTATTCACCCCACTTTATGGTTCGGATCCTAGACCTTCGATCGATGGGTTTTACCAAAAGGAGGGGGAGACACTTTACAATTACTTAGGACAGTTTAGTGACCTCTTGACCCAGTGTCCCCACCATGGATTTGAAAACATCCAGTTGGTCCAAATTGTGTATGAAGGCATGGATTACCCAGCCAAGAAAATGGTTGAATCTTTCTATGGTGGAAATTCTACAAAGAAAACATCAGAAGCAACATGGACCTTTTTGGAAGACATTGCTAAGAATACATTGCAGTGGGCCCCGATCAAGAGGGAGCCCACTAAAATACCATTCCGGAGAAATGAGGAATATTCGAAGTTGAATTCAAAATAAAACCAGAGACCAAATTGGCCACATTGATTAGGAGATAAGAGGCCCTAGAAATAAACCAAGGAGTCCAAAAGCCTACTCCAAACACTTTGGAGTCATTAAGGTATAGTCAGGTCTTGAGTGGAGAGACGGACCCAACAACTTTGGGTCAGACCGAGTCATTTGAGGAAGTCAATGCGCTTTATAAAAACACTTGTTTTGATAATTGTTAGAGGTATGACACATAGTCCAGCACATATAATTCGGGTTGGAGGGACAATTGCAATTTTTCGTGGAACAAAGGCCCGACTCAGGGTGGCCCATCACAGTCCACTTAATTTTAGCCCAATCAATCTCACGTCAATGCCCCCTAGGTTTTCAAAAGGCAAATTCCAACTCCAGTCCATTGACCCAGAAAGGGTAGATTCTTTGGAAGAAGCCATGAAACTTCTGTCATAGTGTACTGCTCAATTTCAGCAGACCACCACTTAACTTTTGAATGGTCATACTCAAACCCTTGTAAAATTGGAAGTGGACCAACTTCCAATTCTTTGAGTGCAAGAGACAAGGGAACATTCCCTAGTCAACCACAACCCAATCCTAAAGGCCAAATTGTTCATGATACCAAAGGGAAAGGCCATGAGCATGTCAAATCCATAATCGCTGTTAAGATAGGTAGATAGATTGATAACACAGTAGTGATGCCCAAAGAAGATGAAAAATTCTTAGATAGCTGAGGAGAATGTAGATTTGGAAAAAAGTGAGGATGAACCATTAGCTGAACCAAAGGAAGGAAGCCAATTGTGGAGCCCAGTACTGCCATAGGAGACCCCACCACCTAGTGATCCACCTCCTAGGACCTACTTTCCTAAAGCTCCGAACCAACAAAGGTTAGGCCTAGCCAAGTCTAGTGCCCAGTTGGACAAAATGCTTGATAGTTTCAATAGGTTAGGTTCAACATCCCACTACAACAACTTTCTGCCTATGCCAGATTTTTGAAGGACCTTTCCAACCTTCAAGAGGACCATCAATGTGCCCAAGAAAGCTTTTTTGGCCCAGCAAGCTAGCTTTGTCATTTCTTGCTGATCCCCAATCAAATATGTTGACACCAAAAATGTCATTTATGCCTCTTCATACACTTTCAACATCAAAGGAGTCATATAAAGCTACACCAAGCCACATAAGTTTGATTTCTAAAGCTTTCACGCCATTTTGGAGGAGTTTCAACGTCATTTCATGTGCGATGATCCTTCGCGTGACAAAATGGGCGAAGCTACTTCAAACATTAAATCTTCTCAAAACCGTATGAAAACTTCAAGATCCTCCAATACTGCACAAAGGAGTGTATACATGAAGTTTTGGGCCATTTCAACATCATTTGGCTTAACTTTACTCCTCCAGCAGCAAAAAAGGAGCTCTTGGCTACAGTAAAGTTGGAGACCCTGTCCCACAAAATAGAGCACACCGTTGGTCTCAAAATACCAATAAAAGGCTATACTTCAAATTTCAGGTCGTTCCAACATCGTTTTGCTAATAATGCAAAAAGTCGCATTATCTTCTTGACAAAGTCAGCCCATTTCGGCGACAACAGTATCGGAGGCATCAAATCTTTAATCAGGGCCTGTGGATGGTCTTAGAATATTTCCAAGAGGCTCTATGTTAAAACCCAGGTCAATCCGACATCATTTGACCTAACATCAATCTTCAAACAGCAAAATCAGGCCTCCCTGTATGACCCGACCCGAGGACCTCGATTAGTGTTGATTAAGTTGTGCTTTAGTTCTAAGTGTGTTTAGTGTGTTATGGTTTAGATTGGGTTTAGAATAGCTTTGATATAGCTCTGGGGAATTTTGAGTGCCTTTGTGATTAGTGAGGCCCTTTGGGGTTCCTTTTTATGACTTTGCATGTACTTGGGGGATTAATTGTGATTCTTTGGATTTGTGTTTTTACCCCGTTTTATTAATCTCGTCGATCTCTATAACTTTCATGTTGATCCCGTTCCCGTCCCGAATCCCGAAACCCGATTTCCATTGCATCGAGGGCAAAACAATCTTTTTACACTAAATCTGGACCAAATATTTGATATTCCCGAAACCCGCGAAACATATACTTTTTGGAAACTAGAAATTTCGACAATCATTGCTTCCTTCTTCGTCGATTTCATCCGAGGTCCCGAAAACTACTATTTCAGCCTTCCAAGTTTCCTAAGGGGTGGAACCCACTCTCCCCTTCTATATTAGCACCCACCTTTCTTCCTTTGCCTTTTTCTAGCAACTTTCCTCTTGTCTAGGGTTTTCTCCTCATTCTTCTTCTTCCTCTTGCTCTCTTCATCTCAATTTTTCACCAAGCTTGCTCCAACATCATAATGGAGATCACCATTCTCTTCCTACCCTTCTAGGCTTCCCATTGATACAATTTGAGAAGAAAACCACCCATTTCAAGACTTGTTTTGAGCTAAGACTTGCCATTAGAGGACCTTCCAAGTAAGCTCCCTCACTAATCTCTTAGATTTGAGTTCTTATGGTCTTAGAGGAGCTCCACTTCCATTATTGAGAGCTCTCTCTTCCTATTTCTTTGTTTGACCCATTTTAGGGTTTGTTTTTGGGGTTTTTGTAGAGATTGTGGATTTTGTGCTTGAGAGGGTGTTTAGAGGATCTCTTGCTTAGCTTTGGACTTGAGGCAAGTGGATGAATGGTTATTTTAAGCCTTTAATGATTTTGATAAAATGTATTTTGATTTTATATTATTATTGATTTGTATTGGTTGCATTAAATGTGCATTAATGATTCTTATTAGCTCTTTAAATGGTTTTGGAAATATGGTTGGTGGTTTGCATTTAGTGCTTAATGATAGTTTAAATGAACTCTCATGATATGGTTTTCTCTTGTTCCTTGTGGTTGGATGTGATGGTGAAGAAGAGGGGTTTGATTGAGGATGATGGGGGTATTGAGGTGAAGCTTGAATGATGTTGGAAAGGAGTATTAGGGCCTCCCATGTGGAGTGAAATTGTGGCTAAGCGAGTTGTAAGAACTGGAAATGAAATGGGAGCAGAACTGTCTCGGAACGCAGTTATGGGCAGTTCGCTCGAGCGAACTTGGTGATCGCTCGAGCGAAGTGTCCAGAACAGGTTCCAAACCATTCCAGTAGACAGTTCGCTCGAGCAAACCCCTTATTCGCTCGAGTGAACCCTCCCAGAACTATATAAGGCTCGTCACAGAACCTCGTTAGTTCGAGCGAACTAATTGTTCGCTCGAGCGAACCCCTTCATCGCTCGAACGAACACCCCCAGAAGGTTTATCAAAGCGTCACAGAACCTTGTTAGTTCAAGCGAACCATTGATTCGCTCGAGCCAACATGTTCGCTCGAGCGAACCCGTCATCCGCTCGAGCGAACCTCCCAGAAAGTCATTCCAAAGAGCTTATCGCTTGAGCGAACCTCCTGTCCGCTCGAGCGACAAGCACTGTTCACCTGGGACTATTCTGTGAGCAAAAATGAAGTATTTATTCGATTAAGGGGCGTTTGTTGGGAACCCCATTGTGATGGGAAACTAGTAACCATTGTGTAACACCCATTTGAAAAGAGAAATCAAATCACAAGTTTTCATTTAAGTTTTGAAAATCCTAAGGTGTATAAAGAGCCCGAGATGTCTCGAAATTCAAGGAGTACCAATTTTTATTGTATATGACATACATGACCTTTATTCACTTTGATCGAATTTCTAATCCCGATATTTGTCCCGAACCTCTTGAATTATGATTTACTATCCCCGAAAAATACTGAAATTGCAATTGTAGCGTTTTTGCTAATCCCGACATGCACTTCCCGTTTTACATGCTATTTGTGCCTTCGAGCATCCCGTCCCACCCGTTTATACAAGTGCATCATATGAATGTTGTACATGTCTTGATTATGATATTTGACCTATGAGTCGACACCACTAAGCTTGGATAACCTTGCCGGTCTGATCCACCGACTTGGAAATCCCCCTCCCATCCTGCCAGCTGCAGTTTGGATCCCGCTACCCGGTTATTACTGTAGTATTGTCCCGATGCCGTAGATTGCTACTGTGGTTCCCGATGCCCGGTTCGCTATCGTGGTCATGTCCTGTATTTATTATATATATGTATATGTTACTTATGTTGCATCTCCTCACTTCAGTGACTGAGATCAATATCCCGATATGCTCCTGTCACTTCGGTGATAGAGGACTTAGCTCCGTGTGGTTGCCATTTTGTTGTTTTCCGTATTCCTAGGACACCTTACATGTTTTCTATTGCATTTATGTTCAAATAAATGATCATCCTGTTTTATGAGATTTATTGTTTTAACAGGTTTAAATGTTTTCCAAGGTAATTTAAATTGTTGTCATATCTTTTCACCCATTTGCCAAACTGTCGTGTTTGACCCTTGTTTTGATACTTTGGTCCCGTTGTCGGCTTTCTCGAGGAGGAGCTTGAGGAGGCGGTCGGAGAACTGCAACGCTTAGTTGAGTGGCACGCCAATGATGTCGTTTAGACATACGGGTGCTCAAGCTACGTAACATTTTGGGATAGAAATTAACCATTCTTTTGGGGTATAGATACTTTGTTATATTGGCCTTTGTTGGCCTCTAATATTGGGGAAATGTAACTAAATGATTTTTTGTTATAAACCTTAACTTACTTCTGGGAATTAGTCATTGATCATTGCTCATTTTGATATTGGTATGGAATATGTTTAATCTTGTTATCTTAGACATGAATGTATGAATTAGATTTGCTACACGCTTCAGCACATTAAAAGAAAGATTCCTGTTGATGTGATATCCTCACCACGGACACCTGTGAGAAATCGCGTGTACGAGTGGCATCCTTGATGGACTCGTATACGTTTTGATTAAATTATAGAGTTGACAAGGATTGTATCATTCATTCATTTACTCGTCCTGATCCCGGATCAAGCCCGCGCTTGCGTGGGACCCGGTCCGGGGTCACGACACTCCCGATGAAGGAGACCGCCTAATTCATCACTCTTCAAACAAAGCACACCGAGATATCTCCAAGTGGCTACATATCAAGTTTCATGTTATTTAGACATCATTTGACCCAACTTTAGCCCCCTCGTAGCTAAACTAGGTCTTGTGGTGACGGAGCCCCTCGCGACCATGATTTGTAAATTAGAGATGATGGATCATTTTAAATGACCCCACGAGGCTCCCTGTCAAATTTCAGGTTAATCAGACATCGTTTGACCGTACATCAAAGCGCGACATATTCCTTGCGACGAAATCGAGTCAACTGGTGACAGGACCCCTAACGACTTCAAAATTCAAACAAAGCCTATGGTTGGTCTTTTGTCGTTCCCATAAAGCTTCAACTCAAATTTTAAGTCACTCAACATCGTTTAGCCTAGTTTTGGGTTCTAGCGACAAATAGGCACTCATGCGCGACAAAATCTTCGGCTTTTGCAAAAGAGAAAAAAAATCAAAACTTTTCCCCTCATTTTGTGTGGTTTCTCATCAAGTTTTCTATAGGGAGATCATGCCAAAAGAATGTAAAACAACACCAGCAAAAATATGACCAGGAGAAAAGGTTAAGAAAGAGTCAAAAAATCGACCAAATGAGCACAGATAGTCGCCAACGACCGTGCGTGCATGGTCGCCGGCCACCATGGAAATCCAGGGTCACCGGATTTCCACGAAAACCCATTTTTTGGTCATTTTTACATCTTAAATGAATTGGCCTTTGTGATTATATGAAAATATGATTTTTGGGGCATGAAATCCGTCGATCTTTATCAACATCGCGGATTTTCCACCAAAATCACGGGTTCGTCATCGGACACCTCAAAATCATCATTTGACCAACCAAGAAAGCATACTTTATGCCCGACCGATCGAGAAATCGACAGAACGGATGGTATTGGCCCATCGATAGCTATCAATGTCTGAACTTGCATGATCATCCGACAACAATTGATATGAGAAATTCATTGGAGATCATGTACATTACAAGAATAATTATGAAAGTCGCAACATGGCCCTCAACCCTTCGAATGCTTTAGCGGCCACTTAATGCGGTTAATGACCCATTTTTATGACAAATTAATGTGGTTAATTGCCCATTATCATGGATGGCCCAATCAAGATCCAAGAAATGGGAGTTACAAGACAAGACAATTGTAAGACCCCGACCCGAGTGACCTCGATTAGTGCTTAGTTAGTTGCGTGTTAGTCTTGTTTTGTTTTGTGGATTTTGGTTTAGTTGGTTTAGAATATCTTTGTAATAGCTTTGGGGATTTTGAGTGCCTTTGGTATTAGTGGGGCCCTTTGGGGGTTCCTTGTTTATGACTTTGCGTGTACTTGAGGTTTTATCTTGGTTTTCTTGATTTGTATTTTATCCCGTTTTGTTTATCTCGTTATTGCCTTCAACTTTCATGTTGATCCCGTTCCCGTTCGAAACCCCAAAACTTGACTTTTCTAGCTTCAAGGGCAAAACAGTACTTTTACACCAAATTTGTACCAAATTATTGTTATTCCCGAAACCCGCGAAACATATACTTTTTAGAAACTAGATATTTCGACGATCATTTCTTCCTTTTACTTTTTAGAAACTAGATATTTCGACGATCATTTCTTCCTTCTTCGTCGATTTCATCCGAAGTCCCGAAAACCGCTATTTCAGCCCAACTAGGTTACTAGATGGTGGAGCCCACTTGTGTAGCTTATAAAAGAGAGCTCATCTCCCTCATTTTCTCTTTTTCCAGCAACTTCCTTGAGCCTAGGGTTTCCTTCTCTTCTTCTTGCTTTTCCATCATCAAGAGGCAACCAAACTTGCACCAACATCAAATAGGATTTCATTATTTTCTTCTCCACTTCAAGGGCTCTCCATTGGTACCATTTGTGGAGGAATCTCATCTCTTTAAGATCCTCTTCTTGCTTGCATTGCTCATTTGGAACATCTATTGGTAAGCTCTCTTCCTAATCTTCTAGATTAGTGTTCTTCTAGCCCTAGAGAAGCTACATTTTCATTATTGAAAGCTCTCTCTTCTCCTTCATTGTTTTGACCCATTTTAGGGTTTGTTTTGGGGGTTTTTGTAGAGTTTGTGTTCTTGACTTGCAAGTTTGCTTAGGAGCTTGATTTCCTTGATTAAAGACCTAAGGCAAGTGGATGATTTGATACTTTTACATATGAATGAGTTTTGATAAAATGCATTTATGTTTTCACCTAACATTTTGAGATATTAATGACTTGTTTCGACTTGAAATAAATGCTCATTTTAGTTCTTGATAGCTTGTTTTATTCATGTATGAGATTGCTAATCAAGTTTGAAAGAAGGAAAGAAAAGATTGGAAAAAGTGGAAGAACCACTGAACTGCTGTAACAAAACCTGGGTTCTGTTACGCAGTTCACGCGGTCGACCTGCCAAGGGGCGCGGTCGACCGGGGACACTGGAACAGGCCCCCAGTTAGAAGACCTGCTGCACTGCGGGATCCTCTGTTCCGCAGTTCACGCGGTCGACCGGCCAAGGGGCGCGGTCAACCGGCCACACAGAGGTCAGGCTCCAACCGGCCACACAGAGGTCAGGCTCTCTGGAGCCTGACCAAAACACTATTCACCATTTTAAGTTACAACTCCCGGTCGACCTGGCCCTTGGCCGGTCGACCGAGCCCTCTGTGTATGCGGTCGACCGGCCATGGGCCAGGTCGACCGGCCCAACTGGAAACCTGCTGAAAACTGACTTTTCACCCTAAGATTAGATGGACTTTAAATGGAACTTAGTGACCCTTTTGTGGACCCGTTTGACTTCCTTTGAGGATGGTTGAACCGACATTTCCTCACGGTTAATCCGGTTGTATCGGTACTTAACCTAGTTCAATCTTGAATGGTACGGAACGACGGGATATCCTTTCTTTTATCGAAACGCGAAATTTATGATTTGTACATGTCTTGTTTTACATGATTTGACCTATGAGTCGGCACCACTAAGCTTGGCTTTCCTTGCCGGTTTGATCTACCGACTTGGAGACCCTTTCCCGTCCCGCCAGCTGCAGTTTGGATCCCGCTACCCGGTTATTACCGTGGTCTTGTCCCGATACCCGGTTCGCTACCGTGGTCCCGTCCCGTATTGTATTATATTATGTATATGTTACTTATGTTGCATCTCCTCACTTCGGTGACTGAGACAACATCCCGATATGCTCATGTCACTTCGGTGATAGAGGACTTAGCTATGTGTGGTTGCCATCTTGTCTGTTTCCCGTTTCCTTGGATACCTTACATGTTTTATATTGCATATGTATTTGAACAAATGTTTCTCTTGTTTTATGAAACTAATGCTTTGACAGGTTTAAATGTTTTCAAGGTATTTCCTTTATTATTATGTCTTTTCACCCGTTTGCCAAACCGTCGTGTTTGACCCTTTGCTTTGGTA
>QPKB01000008.1:26838144-26921514 GCA_003546025.1 Camphora micrantha | reverse complement strand
TGCTCATTTTCCAACTCTTAAGGTCAAACTCCCCTTTCTCAAGCTTTTTCATTATCTGAAAACCCTGCAATGAATTGCAGATATGATTAGTGGCTCCAGAGTCTACTATCCAAGAATCAGTAGAATCAACCACATGGCAGGTTTCAATGTAGTAGGAAAGAGATATACCTTTCTTATCTGAGCCTAGGAGCTTTGGGACAATCTTTTCTTCCAGTGACCTTTGAGGCCGCACTTGAAGCATTTCCCTTTGGGCTTTTCACCTGTGCCTTTGTCCTTCTTCCCAGCATTGCCCTTTTTTCTGTCCTTTTCCCTTACCCTGGCTTCTTCTTGAACTTTTTCCCTTTTCGGGTTGAGTTTAGAGGAAGACTGGGAAAAGTGAAGTTGGCCTTTAGGCTTCATGATGGCCCTCTGCCGCCTGGAGTTCTTTCATTAACTCAGAGAGAGTCATGTCCATCTTGCTCATGTTGAAGTTGAGCTTGAACTAGTTGAAAGACCCCGGCAGAGTTTTCTAGAATCATATCAGTCTGACTCCCTGCATCAATCTCAGCCCCTAGGATCTCAGCTTCATTGAAACAATCCATCATCTTGAGCATGTGCTCTCTGACAGGTGTTCCCTCAGCCATCCTAGAATTCATGATTGTCCTTAAAGCAGCTTGCCTAGCTGGCCTGCTTCTGTCTGCGAACATCTCAGACAAGGACAACATGATATCTGAAGCTGTGTCCATTTGCTCATGCTGCGTTTGCAACACGTTGGACATGGAAGCAAGCATGTAGCATTTGGCCATGCTATTCGCCTTTTTCCATTTCCTTTCAGCCTCTAGCTGGTCATCTGTAGAATAATCATCAAACGGTAGGACAGGGTTCCGACAAAACATACTTGTACTCCTCAGCGGTGAGTACTATGTTAAGGTTTCTTTTCCAGTCTACGTAATTTGGGCCAGTCAATTTGTTCTCACGCAGAATACTCATCAATGGGCTAAAGAGTCCTTCCCCATCTCTCTGGATATATATAACAGGGTTATAATTAGACGTGCAGTATATATGTAACATGTATATGGTGCTTGTAATAAAAGAAAAAACATGCACAAGACTTTTTACATTATATAACCCTAATTATAATGTATCAGTGTCTCAACTTCCTCATAGACCCTCCATCGAAGGGATGGTCGAGCCTACAGTCACGTTGAGTTAAGCATTGCTTATTTGGATTATCACTGTCTGGATACGCATATCCAGTGATAGTCCAATCACTGATTGGTTTGGCCTCATATGACAAATAACACTAACTCCTAGGGAGAGGTTATTACCGTCTTATGTCAAGTGTATTACCATCTCTTATGAGCATTCCCAGAATGTCTATGACTCAAGTCCTTCGAAGGGAAGTGACTTTAATCCTATCTTGAAGTGAACTTTAGTAAAGAACTCCACCGAAGGGATGGCCGTTCCCACCAAACACTTCATTGACATTCTATAGAAGTGATCTTTAGTAAAGAACTCCACCGAAGGGATGGCCGCTCCCACTAACACCTCATTACGAATATTCACATTAGTTCACCTACTAACCCATCGAAGCAATCTTTAGTAAAGAACTCCACCGAAGGGATGGCCGCTCCCACTAACACTCCAATGAGATAGCATGAACCGAAAATGGAAAGCCGTGGGGTTTTTCCAAGCCCCTCTCCCACTTGATTATTTAACACTAGGGTTTTGAAAAAAACACTTTTGATCGTTACTCAAACCTTGTTTAAATCTAACAAACTTGGTTAACAATTTTCATGACTCAATTGCTTAAGTCATAAAAAAAAACTTTTGCTTTAAAACATATTGAGTAAAGATCTTGGGACCAATGGGTTATGGGCCCACTATGGTATCAACATATTAGATTTTAGTTTGGCCTCTTTTGGAAACTTAGGGTACCAAGGTAAACTAACCCCTATCCAATTTTAAACCTTAGACAAATAGAAGGTACTGGTCTAAGATCCGTTAAAAACAATTTGCCAAACAAAAACAATCCAATATAGAAAGATGCCAATTTTAAGAACCTAGTGGTGGCCATGTTACTAGGTGATAAACATAGCAATAATATAAAGCATTCAACCATGCATTCCATATATAAAAGCAAATAAAAGAATGCAATCCTTGATGGCTCCCTGCTATTTTGGACTTCAAATCCTTTTCCAATTAGGAAACTTGGTTAAGAGTCCTACTTGCGTTAGGAAACCTCCGTTGCCTCCGTCACCATGGGACTCGGTTCGTTGCAACCTTCCTTGCTTGAAACTTTCCTTTTCTTGCTTGTTACAATAAATCAAATTTATACAAGCAAAACCATGAAAAACAAAAAAACCCAAAATTACATTGGAGATACCTATGCTTTTCAAGAAAGCTTACATCAAGACTAGTTGAAATATAAACAAGGAAATAATTACAACTTCCTATGATTGCTAACCGCGCAATCGTACACTTTCCAACTAATAAAAAAACATCCAAATCCACACACATACATGCGAACCATCAAGGATGCAATTATATGGCTGCAAACAAAGAGGTTAGTGCATTCGAAGTGCTATGTACAGCACTATAAAGAGATCTGAAATTTTTTCAGCACCCTGGAAAAATATTCCTGCACACTTTTATGCAGTCAACAGCAAACTGAAATTGTTCCAGCAGCCTGGAAAAAATTTCTGCATTCTCTTTATGCAGTAAACAGCAAACTGAAATTGTTCCAGCAGCCTGGAAAAAATTTCTGCATTCTCTTTATGCAGTAAACAGCAAACTGAAATTGTTCCAGCAGCCTGGAAAAAATTTCTGCATTCTCTTTATGCAGTAAACAGTGCTCTGGGTAAATTCCAGCAGCCTGGAAAAAATTTCTGCATTCTCTTTATGCAGTAAACAGTGCTCTGGGTAAATTCCAGCAGCCTGGAACAGATTTCTGCACACTATTTATGCAGTAAACAGCAAACTAAAGGGCGCCACCATGCCCTTAAATAATCTAGGATAGATATCCACACAACATGGGATCATGATTAATCATGGTGTGGCTCTGATACCATTGAAAGATAGTGTGATTCAGATCTGAACTCCTTTTAAGAGAAGAGTTCTATGGCTGGAATTTTGAAACTTTTAACTAGGATCAGAATTAGAAAGCAAACCAGCCATGTAAATCACACCATAACACCATGCAATCATAATCAACTTGTGTGAAAACAAATAAGATATAAAGAAGAACACATACCTGATGTTCTTAGGTCGAAAAACCTCTGGAAACTGAACTTTAAAATCAGATTCTTTAGACTGCAATATTCAGCAACCTTGCTGGAATTTCTCTGCAGCAGGTTCCCTTCTAGTCTTCTCCTCTATTCCCCTTTCTTCTAATCTGATTGGTTAGTGTTGGTGGAACACAACCAGGTTTTCTTCTTCTTGTTGTTCTTGATTTTATGTGAGAAGATCAGACCTGATATGGTCTTACTCCAAGAGGAAAACGTGGACCAACAAGAAGTTCTCTCTTTGTGCAAGACAACTATGGACGTCCTAGGGCTCTCCTTTTTTTTTTTTTTTTTTTCTTCTTTGTTTGCTGATACACGCCCAGGGGATGGATACCCAGCCATATATATATAAAGGGAAAATCCTTTTAGAAAGATCTTTCCTTAAAGAATAAGGAAACCAAGAGTTTCTAACCAAAAAGGAAACCATCCCCCTATGGACGTCCAGCCCCTTATTGCAACTAGTTTAGTTTCTAAAAATAATTAGAAGGCTACTAAACTTAAGGAGAACATGCACAAAGAGAACTCCTTCCAAGTAATGGGACCTACACAAACTTGGGACCCACATACTAGGGACCACATTGGCTAGCCCACACTAACTATGGTCCATGCACCAAATAATATATCTAGAGATGTAATTCATGTATGCCTTCATGGACCTATTTGAATTTACACTCAAAATTATTTCTCCACACATTTAAACAATTTAGGAAACCTTGCCAATCTAGGAAAGTGGCTAGAGAAGGGACCAAAAGACATATTTGCCCTTGGCTCCCAAAATGACCAAAATGTCCATGCTAACCCCATAGCAACACAAGGATCATTTTAACCTTAACTCATTCCACTAGAGAGTTATGGTTGCACTCCAGGGACAAATATTAAATTGCAAATAAAGCTCATCATAAACTGACGATTGTCTTTGACCTACCAAGTACAATGACCACAATGCCCCTCTATGTAACATCCATAATCAAGTAGGTTAACCGATGTACTATCTACCTTCTTGATTACATCTCAACCTTAGAATTTCATATCCTTGACCTAATCATCATTTGGATATCATTCTCTTGATCCAGGGAGCGACCCACAAGTTCAATATCCATATGGAACATCCATATACTAAGATCTTAGATTATGATGATTAATCGGATAATTCTAAGGGGACGATCATTCCATCATGTGATGGCATAGATTCCATATTGCATTTGCACGTCCCAACTAATCAAGCCCAAGCACCCAAAACACAGAGCTGTTGACCCATGAACAGGATCTCACCCATAGTGAATTAAAGCACAAGAACTTGACTTCGTCAGTTCATCCACAAATGCTCAAGATTAAGAGCACTGGTCACTCAGTAGCATGAGGTGATTTGATCTCTCTCTGTGATAGTACTATTTTAGAGATCACACCTACAAGTGGTCCTGTTCAATGCATGACACATGCACTAATGAGATAAATCCGGAAAGACCTCCCGTGACTTAGGTAAGTCACCCTGAATACAGGAGAGTATCTCATTATAACTTATACCAAGATGAAGTGCCCAACTCCATCTCTCAGTTATGAACAAGTTTATTGTTTCAAGTGTCCATGTCTCAGACCTAACTGTGTGTAGCCACTACACACCTGAGTCATTTACTAGAAAACAACGGGCCTTACACAACCATACATATACACCAGTATAAAGAGAAAGATGTCATTCCATTAAATAACCAATAAATATCCAGTTACAGAGATGAAAGTGCAGTCAGTGGGCTTTAGGGCATACACCAATCCCAACAAAACTAGGCCAAACGATGTCGGAATGACCTGAAATTTGACGTGGAGCTTCTTGAGCATTAGATAGGACCAACCATAGGCTTTGGTTTGAGTTTTGAAGCCTTTTGGGGCCCCGCAAACGCTTGCCTTAATTTCGTCATGAGAGAAATGCCGAGCTTTGACTTGTGGTCAACCGATGTCCGATTGACCTGAAATTTGACAGGGAGCCTCCTGAGTAGTAAGTAAGACCAACCATGGGCTTTGGTTTGAGTTTTGAAGCCTTTTTGGGTCCCGCAAACGCTCGCCTTGATTTTGCCATAAGGAAAATGCCGAGCTTTGAAACTAGGCCAAACGATGTCCGTTTGACCTAAAACTTCACAGGGGACCTATTGGAGTCATTTTGAGATGATCCATTAGCTCCAATTTGGATGCCATGATTCCGGGGTGCTCCGCTGCCGATGGGCTTGTTTTTGCTTCCCGAGAGTTGATGAAGGGTCAAACGTCGTCCGTTTGACTTGAAACTTGGCAAGGGGCCTTTCGGAGGTATTTTGAGACCATCCGTAAGCTCTGATCGAAGTTCTGAAGTCTTCGACACTGTCGCTGCCGGGAGCTCTTGTCTGGCTGTCGGAGGAGTGAAGTTGGGCCAAATGATGTCGAAGTGGCCTGAAACTTCATGTGTACCCCTCTTTTGACTGCTTTGAAGGATCTTGCAGTTTTTGTTTGATTCTGACAAGATCTGGTGCTTGAAGTGGCGCCTTCCTATTTATGGCAGGATGTGGCTCCATATAGCTTTTGGTGTTGAAGGGACATAGTGACATTTTTGGTGTCAACAAATGCCCCCTCGAGGTACAGCGACGAGGTGCGCAGCTCTAGCAGTCGGTGTGCCTCGAAGAGAATTTGAAGGAGATCTTCTTGCTTGACCAAGAGTCTTGAGCATTTTTCTTTTGATGGAGTTGCTTTTTTGAGCTTCCAAGGGATTTCGCGGTAATGAAATAGGTCATGTACCGTCTCAAGGCAAGGATTTTGAAATGACATTTGGATGTGGGTTTTGGGTTTTGGGTTTTCCCTTTTAACCTTGTGAACCTAAAGGCTTTATGTGGCACATTAGGCGGTTAAGAAGGTTTTTTTTTTTTTTGGTTTTTGACCTTGTGACCCAACAGGCTGTATGTGGCGAGTTAGGGGGTCGGGATTTTGGTTTTTTTGGTTTCGGCCTTGTGACCTAACAAGCTGTATGTGGCAAGTTAGGGGACCATGGTTTGGTTTTTGGTCACTCTTTGGGACGATTTTGGGTCCATTGGAGTGGTTTGGTTTTTTGTGGAATGTCAATTTCAAGATTGTGGCTTGATTTGGTGCATGGGGTTGGATGGTTGGGTTTCTTTTGGAAGCTTATGAAGCTTTTGACTTTTTTGTATGGTCCAATCAACTCAAGAGAGGCATGGAACCATTTTTGTATGCTCTTGGTAAGAGAAATTTTGACTGAAAGCCACTTTTAGTGCCTAGGTGGTCAAACCTGGCTCATATGGGCTAACCCATGGGACCTTAAGCTTTTAAGAATGGCTTAGATCTCATGTGGTGTCATTTTGTAAAAGAATATCTAAAAAAATATCCCTTTTGTGTAGAGAATATCTAAAAATATCCTTACTTGGAGAGAATCTCTCAAGTTTCCTTGATTTTGGGAGAGATTTTCTCAAAGTATCTTTCTTTGGGAGAAAGTTTCTCAAATCCCCCTTTTTTTGGAGAGAATTTATCAAGAATCTCCTCTTTAGGAGAGAATATCTCAAATCTCCTTCTCTTTTAGGAAGTTTGCTAATTTTTAGCACTTACCTCCTTGCTTTTCTCCTCCTTTCCTCTTTTGGTTTGCTTTCTCTATAAAAGCAATGGAGATGGGTTTTCTTTCTCTTGTTGCTTTCTTTTTGCAAAAAAAAGTCAAAAGCTTCATAAGCTTCCAAAAGAACCCAACCATCCAACCCCATGCACCAAATCAAGCCACATCTTGAAATTGACATTCACAAAAAACCAAACCACTCCAATGGACCCAAAATCGTCCCAAAGGTGACCAAAAACCAAACCATGGTCCCCTAACTTGCACATACAGCTTGTTAGGTCACAAGGCCGAAACCAAAAAACCAAAATCCGACCCCCTACTCGCCACATACAGCCTGTTGGGTCACAAGGTCAAAAACCAAAAAAAAAAAAAACCTTCTTAACCGCCTAATGTGCCACATAAGCCTTTAGGTTCACAAGGTTAAAAGGGAAAACCCAAAACCAAAACCCACATCCAAATGTCATTTCAAATCCTTGCCTTGAGACGGTACATGACCTATTTCATTACCGCGAAATCCCTTGGAAGCTCAAAAAGCAACTCCATCAAAGAAAAATGCTCAAGCTCTTGGTCAGCAAGAAGATCTCCTTTTTGTTCTCTCTTTTTTTTGCTCACCATGATATGAGGTTTATGCAATTCAAGATGATCATGCATTCTTTCTTTTTTTTGTTTAAAATGTACCAAGATAAAAGGCTAGAATTTCTAGGTCAAGTCAACATGGATTTTGACTTGGACAAAGTTTGATTGGTTTTGACCAAATTGGGTTGGAATTGGTCAAACTTTTGTCAAAGTTTTCCTAGCACCTAATGCATGATGGTTTTATGCATGATTTTTGGTAAATGGAATTGGGAGCATGATGATGCATACCTCGAATTTTCTTGCAAGTCTTGGGATTTTTGGAGCTTGCAGCAATGTTGAGCCCACTTCTCCAGTCTCGCAGAATTTCGAGGAACTTTGCAAGTTTTGGAATTTTGAGCTCGCAGCAATGTTGAGCTCTTTTCTGATCTTGCGAAGATTTGAGAGGAAAGGCTTGATCTCGCAGCAATGTCTGAATTCAAGCCTTCTTCGAGAATCCTTCATTGATTATGAGCTCGCAGCAATGTTAAGCTCATCTTCAAGCTTCCTTTCTTTTTTGGGGTGCCTCCCTTTTCTTCGAAATTGCCCCGGAACCATGCCAAAATTTCGCTAGGATTTTTTTTTTAGCAAAATTCTGTCATTTGGTGTTTGATTTCTTCCTTTCTGACTTTTGCAGGTGGTTCTTCCAGAACGAACAAGGGTAAGGGCCTTGTTACTGATGCACCTCGCCGATCTGCCAGATCTTCCAATGCAGCCGTTAAGCAGGCTTGGGAAAAAGTCCGTTATGTGGAGACGAACTTGGAAGAATGTGTTGGGATTGGTGTATGCCCTAAAGCCCACTGACTGCACTTTCATCTCTGTAACTGGATATTTATTGGTTATTTAATGGAATGACATCTTTCTCTTTATACTGGTGTATATGTATGGTTGTGTAAGGCCCGTTGTTTTCTAGTAAATGACTCAGGTGTGTAGTGGCTACACACAGTAAGGTCTGAGACATGGACACTTGAAACAATAAACTTGTTCATAACTGAGAGATGGAGTTGGGCACTTCATCTTGGTATAAGTTATAATGAGATACTCTCCTGTATTCAGGGTGACTTACCTAAGTCACGGGAGGTCTTTCCGGATTTATCTCATTAGTGCATGTGTCATGCATTGAACAGGACCACTTGTAGGTGTGATCTCTAAAATAGTACTATCACAGAGAGAGATCAAATCACCTCATGCTACTGAGTGACCAGTGCTCTTAATCTTGAGCATTTGTGGATGAACTGACGAAGTCAAGTTCTTGTGCTTTAATTCACTATGGGTGAGATCCTGTTCATGGGTCAACAGCTCTGTGTTTTGGGTGCTTGGGCTTGATTAGTTGGGACGTGCAAATGCAATATGGAATCTATGCCATCACATGATGGAATGATCGTCCCCTTAGAATTATCCGATTAATCATCATAATCTAAGATCTTAGTATATGGATGTTCCATATGGATATTGAACTTGTGGGTCGCTCCCTGGATCAAGAGAATGATATCCAAATGATGATTAGGTCAAGGATATGAAATTCTAAGGTTGAGATGTAATCAAGAAGGTAGATAGTACATCGGTTAACCTACTTGATTATGGATGTTACATAGAGCGGCATTGTGGTCATTGTACTTGGTAGGTCAAAGACAATCGTCAGTTTATGATGAGCTTTATTTGCAATTTAATATTTGTCCCTGGAGTGCAACCATAACTCTCTAGTGGAATGAGTTAAGGTTAAAATGATCCTTGTGTTGCTATGGGGTTAGCATGGACATTTTGGTCATTTTGGGAGCCAAGGGCAAATATGTCTTTTGGTCCCTTCTCTAGCCACTTTCCTAGATTGGCAAGGTTTCCTAAATTGTTTAAATGTGTGGAGAAATAATTTTGAGTGTAAATTCAAATAGGTCCATGAAGGCATACATGAATTACATCTCTAGATAAATTATTTGGTGCATGGACCATAGTTAGTGTGGGCTAGCCAATGTGGTCCCTAATTTGTGGGTCCTAAGTTTGTGTAGTTCCTATCACTTGGAAGTTTTTCTTTTTGTGCAAGTTCTCCTTAAGTTTAGTAGCCTTCTAATTATTTTTAGAAACTAAACTAGTTGCAATAAGGGGCTGGACGTCCATAGGGGGATGGTTTCCTTTTTGGTTAGAAACTCTTGGTTTCCTTATTCTTTAAGGAAAGATCTTTCTAAAAGGATTTTCCCTTTATATATATATGGCTGGGTATCCTTCCCTTGTGCGTGCATCAGCAAAACAAAGAAGGAGAGAAAAAAAAAAAGAGCCCTAGGACGTCCATAGTTGTCTTGCACAAAGAGAGAACTTCTTGTTGGTCCACGTTTTCCTCTTGGAGAAAGACCATATCAGGTCTGGTCTTCTCACATAAAATCAAGAACAACAAGAAGAAGAAAACCTGGTTGTGTTCCACCAACACTAACCAATCAGATTAGAAGAAAGGGGAATAGAGGAGAAGACTAGAAGGGAACCTGCTGCAGAGAAATTCCAGCAAGGTTGCTGAATATTGCAGTCTAAAGAATCTGATTTTAAAGTTCAGTTTCCAGAGGTTTTTCGACCTAAGAACATCAGGTATGTGTTCTTCTTTGTATCTTATTTGTTTTCACACAAGTTGATTATGATTGCATGGTGTTATGGTGTGATTTACATGGCTGGTTTGCTTTCTAATTCTGATCCTAGTTAAAAGTTTCAAAATTCCAGCCATAGAACTCTTCTCTTAAAAGGAGTTCAGATCTGAATCACACTATCTTTCAATGGTATCAGAGCCACACCATGATTAATCATGATCCCATGTTGTGTGGATATCTATCCTAGATTATTTAAGGGCATGGTGGCGCCCTTTAGTTTGCTGTTTACTGCATAAATAGTGTGCAGAAATCTGTTCCAGGCTGCTGGAATTTACCCAGAGCACTGTTTACTGCATAAAGAGAATGCAGTGTGCTGGAATTTAACTGTTTACTGCATAGGCTGCTGGAATTTTACCCAGGCTGCTGGAACAATTTCAGTTTGCTGTTTACTGCATAAAGAGAATGCAGAAATTTTTTCCAGGCTGCTGGAACAATTTCAGTTTGCTGTTTACTGCATAAAGAGAATGCAGAAATTTTTTCCAGGCTGCTGGAACAATTTCAGTTTGCTGTTGACTGCATAAAAGTGTGCAGGAATATTTTTCCAGGGTGCTGAAAAAATTTCAGATCTCTTTATAGTGCTGTACATAGCACTTCGAATGCACTAACCTCTTTGTTTGCAGCCATATAATTGCATCCTTGATGGTTCGCATGTATGTGTGTGGATTTGGATGTTTTTTTTTATTAGTTGGAAAGTGTACGATTGCGCGGTTAGCAATCATAGGAAGTTGTAATTATTTCCTTGTTTATATTTCAACTAGTCTTGATGTAAGCTTTCTTGAAAAGCATAGGTATCTCCAATGTAATTTTGGGTTTTTTTGTTTTTCATGGTTTTGCTTGTATAAATTTGATTTATTGTAACAAGCAAGAAAAGGAAAGTTTCAAGCAAGGAAGGTTGCAACGAACCGAGTCCCATGGTGACGGAGGCAACGGAGGTTTCCTAACGCAAGTAGGACTCTTAACCAAGTTTCCTAATTGGAAAAGGATTTGAAGTCCGAAATAGCAGGGAGCCATCAAGGATTGCATTCTTTTATTTGCTTTTATATATGGAATGCATGGTTGAATGCTTTATATAATTGCTATGTTTATCACCTAGTAACATGGCCACCACTAGGTTCTTAAAATTGGCATCTTTCTATATTGGATTGTTTTTGTTTGGCAAATTGTTTTTAAACGGATCTTAGACCAGTACCTTCTATTTGTCTAAGGTTTAAAATTGGATAGGGTTTAGTTTACCTTGGTACCCTAAGTTTCCAAAAGAGGCCAAACTAAAATCTAATATGTTGATACCATAGTGGGCCCATAACCCATTGGTCCCAAGATCTTTACTCAATATGTTTTAAAGCAAAAGTTTTTTTTTTTTTATGACTTAAGCAATTGAGTCATGAAAATTGTTAACCAAGTTTGCTAGATTTAAACAAGGTTTGAGTAACGATCAAAAGTGTTTTTCAAAACCCTAGTGTTAAATAATCAAGTGGGAGAGGGGCTTGGAAAAACCCCACGGCTTTCCATTTTCGGTTCATGCTATCTCATTGGAGTGTTAGTGGGAGCGGCCATCCCTTCGGTGGAGTTCTTTACTAAAGATTGCTTCGATGGGTTAGTAGGTGAACTAATGTGAATATTCGTAATGAGGTGTTAGTGGGAGCGGCCATCCCTTCGGTGGAGTTCTTTACTAAAGATCACTTCTATAGAATGTCAATGAAGTGTTGGTGGGAACGGCCATCCCTTCGGTGGAGTTCTTTACTAAAGTTCACTTCAAGATAGGATTAAAGTCACTTCCCTTCGAAGGACTTGAGTCATAGACATTCTGGGAATGCTCATAAGAGATGGTAATACACTTGACATAAGACGGTAATAACCTCTCCCTAGGAGTTAGTGTTATTTGTCATATGAGGCCAAACCAATCAGTGATTGGACTATCACTGGATATGCGTATCCAGACAGTGATAATCCAAATAAGCAATGCTTAACTCAACGTGACTGTAGGCTCGACCATCCCTTCGATGGAGGGTCTATGAGGAAGTTGAGACACTGATACATTATAATTAGGGTTATATAATGAAAAAAGTCTTGTGCATGTTTTTCCTTTTATTACAAGCACCATATACATGTTACATATATACTGCACGTCTAATTATAACCTGTTATATATATCCAGAGAGATGGGGAAGGACTCTTTTAGCCCATTGATGAGTATTCTGCGTGAGAACAAATTGACTGGCCCAAATTACGTAGACTGGAAAAGAAACCTTAACATAGTACTCACCGCTGAGGAGTACAAGTATGTTTTGTCGGAACCCTGTCCTACCGTTGATGATTATTCTACAGATGACCAGCTAGAGGCTGAAAGGAAATGGAAAAAGGCGAATAGCATGGCCAAATGCTACATGCTTGCTTCCATGTCCAACGTGTTGCAAACGCAGCATGAGCAAATGGACACAGCTTCAGATATCATGTTGTCCTTGTCTGAGATGTTCGCAGACAGAAGCAGGCCAGCTAGGCAAGCTGCTTTAAGGACAATCATGAATTCTAGGATGGCTGAGGGAACACCTGTCAGAGAGCACATGCTCAAGATGATGGATTGTTTCAATGAAGCTGAGATCCTAGGGGCTGAGATTGATGCAGGGAGTCAGACTGATATGATTCTAGAAACTCTGCCGGGGTCTTTCAACCAGTTCAAGCTCAACTTCAACATGAGCAAGATGGACATGACTCTCTCTGAGTTAATGAAAGAACTCCAGGCGGCAGAGGCCATCATGAAGCCTAAAGGCCAACTTCACTTTTCCCAGTCTTCCTCTAAACTCAACCCGAAAGGGAAAAAGTTCAAGAAGAAGCAGGGTAAGGGAAAAGGACAGAAAAAGGGCAATGCTGGGAAGAAGGACAAAGGCACAGGTGAAAAGCCCAAAGGGAAATGCTTCAAGTGCGGCCTCAAAGGTCACTGGAAGAAAGATTGTCCCAAGCTCCTAGGCTCAGATAAGAAAGGTATATCTCTTTCCTACTACATTGAAACCTGCCATGTGGTTGATTCTACTGATTCTTGGATAGTAGACTCTGGAGCCACTAATCATATCTGCAATTCATTGCAGGGGTTTCAGATAATGAAAAAGCTTGAGAAAGGGGAGTTTGACCTTAGAGTTGGAAATGGAGCAAAGATATGGGCTGTTGCAGTGGGAGCTGTTACCTTACATTTTCCGCATAATAGGATATTAGTTTTAAACAATGTTATCTATGTTCCGGACATAAGGAAGAATTTAATTTCAGTTTCCAGACTTATTGAATTTAATTATTCAGTTTCTTTCCATTCTGGGATTGATATCAGTAGAGATGGAAATATTATATGTTCCGGTAGAATGCATGATAACTTATTTTATATATATCCTATTGCTCCCTCACTGCACAATGTACAACTAGAAAGCTCATCTTCCCTTAAGAGGAAGGTATCTTCGACCAATGACACTTATCTTTGGCACTTACGTTTGGGTCATATTAACCTAAAACGGATTCAGAGGTTGGTAGAGGATGGGCTTCTGAGCTCATTAGATCTCGAACCTTTTCCTCAGTGTGAATCTTGTCTCATGGGAAAGATGACCAAAAGGTCATTCTCTGGAAAGGGACTGAGGTCAAAGGAGTTGTTAGAATTGGTTCACACTGATGTGTGTGGTCCTATGAACAAACTAGCTAGAGGAGGTTACGAGTATTTCATCACCTTCACTGATGATTACTCTAGGTATGGATATGTGTACCTAATGCGACGCAAGTCTGAAGCGTTTGATAAGTTCAAACAATTCAAGGCTGAGGCGGAGCTACAACTGGGGAAACATATCAAAGCTCTTCGATCTGATCGAGGTGGCGAGTACCTCCTGGGTGAGTTCAAGGAGTACCTCACACAACATGGGATTGTGTCTCAGTTGTCTGCACCGGGTACACCCCAGCAAAATGGTGTAGCAGAGAGAAGAAACCGTACCCTTCTTGATATGGTAAGGTCCATGATGAGTCATGCAACCTTACCCATATCATTTTGGGGATATGCCCTAGAAGCAGCAGCATACATTTTGAATCTGGTACCTTCTAAATCAGTACCTAGGACACCTCAAGAAATGTGGACAGGTCGAAAACCCAGTTTAAAACATATCCACATTTGGGGTTGTCCAGCTTATGTACTGAATGATAAAGCTACCAAGCTAGAACCCAGATCGGAAATGTGCCACTTCATTGGGTATCCTAAGGGAACAAGAGGAGGCATCTTTTATCATCCAAAGGAGCAAAAGGTGCTTATCAGCACTCATGCTAGATACTTGGAGGATGATTGCATGATGCACCAAGAGCTTGGTTGTAAAGAAACACTTGAGGAGATTCTTTCAGAAACTCCTGCAACATCTGTGCCAGATCCTGATACTGTAGAAAATCAAGACATTCCTTTTAACACTCCGGAGCCTCGTCGGAGTGGGAGAATTTCTAGACCACCAGATAGATACCTGGGAGTGTCTTTCATGACAGACTCCGAGGATTTGGTTGAGGATCCTACTAGTTACGATGAAGCAGTAACGGACATAGATGCTGACCTCTGGCAGCAAGCGATGAAATCTGAATTGGATTCTCTGTATTCCAATCAAGTCTGGGAACTTGTGGATGCACCTGAAGGGATCAAACCCATAGGGTGCAAGTGGATCTACAAGAGAAAGAGAGGAGTGGATGGGAAGGTTGAAACCTTCAAAGCAAGACTGGTGGCGAAAGGATATACTCAGAAAGAGGGTATCGATTATGAGGAAACCTTTTCGCCAGTAGCCATGCTCAAGTCCATAAGGATTCTCTTAGCCATCGCATGTCATTATGACTACGAGATATGGCAAATGGATGTCAAGACAGCTTTTCTTAATGGAAGTCTTGACGAATGCATCTATATGATGCAACCAGAGGGATTCATTGCTGGTGGCCAAGAGAACATGGTCTGTAAGCTTAAGAAGTCCATTTATGGACTTAAGCAAGCATCTAGGGCATGGAACATCAAGTTTAATCAGGCAGTCAAATCCTTTGGCTTTGATCAAAACATTGATGAACCATGTGTGTATAAGAAAGGGAGTGGAAACGCAGTTGCATTTTTAGTCCTATATGTGGATGACATATTACTCATTGGAAATGATGTTGGCATCTTGTCGTCTACTAAGGTTTGGTTATCATCTCAATTTCAGATGAAGGATTTGGGTGAGGCGAGCTATGTCTTAGGGATCAAGCTTTTGCGAGATCGCAAGAACAAGATGTTAGCCTTATCCCAATCTTCGTATATTGAGAAGATATTGATCAAGTATAACATGCATGACTCCAAGAAGGGCTTGCTACCTTCTAGACATGGAGTGCCACTATCTCGGAATCAATGTCCGAAGACACCTGAGGAGATAGAAAGCATGAGGAGAGTACCATATGCATCAGCTGTTGGAAGCCTCATGTATGCAATGTTGTGTACTAGACCAGATATTTGCTTTGCCGTTGGCATGGTTAGCAGATATCAATCAAACCCTGGACCTATGCACTGGACAGCGGTTAAGCATATATTCAAGTATCTTCGGAGAACGAAAGATTATATGCTAGTCTATCGAGCAGATGATCTAACGCCACTGGCGTATACAGACTCGGATTTCCAGTCAGATGTAGATGGCAGAAAGTCTACCTCAGGATACGTCTTTACTCTATCAGGAGGGGCTATATCATGGAGAAGTGTCAAGCAAGATTGTACTGCTGATTCTACCATGGAGGCAGAGTATGTGGCAGCATCGGAAGCTGCGAAGGAAGCAGTATGGCTCAGAAAATTCCTATTGGAATTAGGAGTTGTTCCTGCAGTGCAGAAACCGATTGTCATGTACTGCGATAATACTGGAGCAGTAGCTAACTGCAAAGAGCCCAGGAATCACAAGAAAGGCAAGCACATTCAGAGAAAGTACCACTTGATCCGGGAATTCGTCCAGGACGGAGAAATAGTGGTAGAGCAGATTGCCTCAGCAAATAACTTAGCTGACCCATTCACTAAGACTCTTACTGAGAAAGTGTTTACTTCACATGTTGAGTCTATGGGAGTTAGGTTAGGTCGTAGTGATCTTTAGTGCAAGTGGGAGATTGTTGGGATTGGTGTATGCCCTAAAGCCCACTGACTGCACTTTCATCTCTGTAACTGGATATTTATTGGTTATTTAATGGAATGACATCTTTCTCTTTATACTGGTGTATATGTATGGTTGTGTAAGGCCCGTTGTTTTCTAGTAAATGACTCAGGTGTGTAGTGGCTACACACAGTTAGGTCTGAGACATGGACACTTGAAACAATAAACTTGTTCATAACTGAGAGATGGAGTTGGGCACTTCATCTTGGTATAAGTTATAATGAGATACTCTCCTGTATTCAGGGTGACTTACCTAAGTCACGGGAGGTCTTTCCGGATTTATCTCATTAGTGCATGTGTCATGCATTGAACAGGACCACTTGTAGGTGTGATCTCTAAAATAGTACTATCACAGAGAGAGATCAAATCACCTCTTGCTACTGAGTGACCAGTGCTCTTAATCTTGAGCATTTGTGGATGAACTGACGAAGTCAAGTTCTTGTGCTTTAATTCACTATGGGTGAGATCCTGTTCATGGGTCAACAGCTCTGTGTTTTGGGTGCTTGGGCTTGATTAGTTGGGACGTGCAAATGCAATATGGAATCTATGCCATCACATGATGGAATGATCGTCCCCTTAGAATTATCCGATTAATCATCAGAATCTAAGATCTTAGTATATGGATGTTCCATATGGATATTGAACTTGTGGGTCCCTCCCTGGATCAAGAGAATGATATCCAAATGATGATTAGGTCAAGGATATGAAATTCTAAGGTTGAGATGTAATCAAGAAGGTAGATAGTACATCGGTTAACCTACTTGATTATGGATGTTACATAGAGGGGCATTGTGGTCATTGTACTTGGTAGGTCAAAGACAATCGTCAGTTTATGATGAGCTTTATTTGCTATTTAATATTTGTCCCTGGAGTGCAACCATAACTCTCTAGTGGAATGAGTTAAGGTTAAAATGATCCTTGTGTTGCTATGGGGTTAGCATGGACATTTTGGTCATTTTGGGAGCCAAGGGCAAATATGTCTTTTGGTCCCTTCTCTAGCCACTTTCCTAGATTGGCAAGGTTTCCTAAATTGTTTAAATGTGTGGAGAAATAATTTTGAGTGTAAATTCAAATAGGTCCATGAAGGCATACATGAATTACATCTCTAGATATATTATTTGGTGCGTGGACCATAGTTAGTGTGGGCTAGCCAATGTGGTCCCTAGTATGTGGGTCCCAAGTTTGTGTAGGTCCCATTACTTGGAAGGAGTTCTCTTTGTGCAAGTTCTCCTTAAGTTTAGTAGCCTTCTAATTATTTTTAGAAACTAAACTAGTTGCAATAAGGGGCTGGACGTCCATAGGGGGATGGTTTCCTTTTTGGTTAGAAACTCTTGGTTTCCTTATTCTTTAAGGAAAGATCTTTCTAAAAGGATTTTCCCTTTATATATATATGGCTGGGTATCCATCCCCTGGGCGTGTATCAGCAAACAAAGAAGAAAAAAAAAAAAAAAAAGGGAGAGCCCTAGGACGTCCATAGTTGTCTTGCACAAAGAGAGAACTTCTTGTTGGTCCACGTTTTCCTCTTGGAGTAAGACCATATCAGGTCTGATCTTCTCACATAAAATCAAGAACAACAAGAAGAAGAAAACCTGGTTGTGTTCCACCAACACTAACCAATCAGATTAGAAGAAAGGGGAATAGAGGAGAAGACTAGAAGGGAACCTGCTGCAGAGAAATTCCAGCAAGGTTGCTGAATATTGCAGTCTAAAGAATCTGATTTTAAAGTTCAGTTTCCAGAGGTTTTTCGACCTAAGAACATCAGGTATGTGTTCTTCTTTATATCTTATTTGTTTTCACACAAGTTGATTATGATTGCATGGTGTTATGGTGTGATTTACATGGCTGGTTTGCTTTCTAATTCTGATCCTAGTTAAAAGTTTCAAAATTCCAGCCATAGAACTCTTCTCTTAAAAGGAGTTCAGATCTGAATCACACTATCTTTCAAGTTTCAATGCTTGACAAAAAATCGGCAAAACAGCACAACAAAGTCTTCGGCTTTCCAGAAAAATAGGAAACTTTGTGCTCCGATTTGCGTGGCTTCTCGTCGGGTTTTCTTCAAGAGAATCAGGCCAATAAATGAGGGGAAATGTCAGGAAAAAATCAGAAGAAAAAAGAATGAAAAAAGATCGAAAAACGGCGAAGAAACGGCGACCGGACGGCGACCGAAAAACGGGCCCAAGGCCCATGATCGCCGGCGACCACGGAATTCCGGCGACCCAAAATTTCGCCAGAAGACCCTTTTTTGGGTCCTTTTCGCGTTTCGAGTTGATTGGCCCCTGTGATTTTTCCAAAATCTGATTTTTCGTGCATGAAATCCGTCGATCTTCGTCAAACATCACGGATTCGACGCCGAAGTCATTGGATGATCATTAGATGCTTCGAATTCGCCAACCGGCCGACAAAGAAAGCACACTTTCTGCCCGCCCGATCGTGAGATCGACAGGACAGATGTTGCCGGCACGTTGACATTGATCAATGTCTAAAATTGTATCGCCATCCGACATCAAACAACATGTGGATCCACCGGCGGTCATCGCAAGAAGAATTCCAAAAGACGCGGCGCGGCCCGCAACTCTTCGAGCGACTTGGCGACCAATTAATGAAGTTAAATGACCCGTTTTATGACAAGTTAATGCGGTCATTAACTCATTATTTTGGACGGCCCAATCAAAAGCAAGCAAATGGGAGTTACAAGTCAAAGGATTTATGGCATTAAAGCCATGAAACTCCTCCCATGATGGGGATTAAAGGCAATTAAAAGCTCATTATTCTCCATCGGCCAATCAGATTCAAGGAAAAAGGAGTTACAAAACAAATGCTTTAAAACTTGTAACTCCTCCCATTATGTGTATTAATGCATTCAATGCTCATAAACCCTCCTAAATGGCTACCAAAGGCCTATAAATAGGAGGGCATTCCAAAGGAAAACAAGGCTAGTGCTATCCAGATCTCTCGCTCTCCCCCCCGACGAAGACAAAAAATCCAGAAGCCCTGCAACTCTGCTGCAAAAGACCACCAAAAGGTGATTGAAGCACCCTTGGGGGGCCACCCCCCCAAGGACCTCCCTTCTTCTACCAACATGGCTAAAACGTGGCTTTTCAGCCCGTTTACTTAGCTTTTTATCGGATATAAGACCTTCTCTTGGTCTTTATTCTTTAAAAATCTGAGGTTAGAAAGCCGAGCCAAGAATCCAAGCATCGTGTTCTCATCTGCATGGACGATGGAGGAGCCCATACATGACTCGCGACCGTCGATCTGAACGTGTCCCCACAATCGAATGAGAAGTCAGATTCCTTTTCTTGATTTCTATTGTACTTTATTTTTCTTTTAGAGACAAAAATCACAATTCTTGTCTTTCATAATGGATGAGACTTGTAAATCGCCTTTTACGGCAAAATCGCCTTTCACGGCAACAAATGAAATCGCCTTTCACGGCATTAAAAAAAAAACCCCTTTGTCTCTTTTCTTAAAATATGTGTGCAATGGAAAACTAGAAAAAGTTTCATTTCCCCTTTCTACTTGTGAAGGTGGATCTTCTGATCACCGTTTCTAAATTCCAAGTAGAAAAGTGAAATTGGCATACCCGTACAAAAAAAAAAAAGATGTTGAAACCCTTTGTCTTTTCTTCTCCTCCCCTCCGCCGTACCCCGAAAGACCCGGGGCGGAGGCCAGCGGGAGAGAGGGAAGAAATCGGGTCCATCAGCCATGGTGAGTGAAACCAGTGACAAGGTCAAGTAGATTCAAGAACGTCTGAAAGTAGCTCGGAGTAAACAGAAGAGTTATGCAGATTCTCATAGAATGGATCTACAGTTTAAAGAAGGAGACAAGGTTTTCTTGAAGGTGTCACCTACTAGGAGAACATTGAGATTTGGGTAGAAGGGCAAGTTATCAAGGAGATATATTGGACCTTATGACATTGTGAGCAAGATCGGTGATGTAGCTTATAGATTAGCTTTACCACCTGAACTTTCAGGTGTACACAATGTTTTCCATGTCTCTATGTTGAGGAAGTACGTCCCCGATCCTTCACATGTTCTCCGGCATGAACCGTTGGAAATCAAAGAAGATGCTGCCTATGTCGAGAAGCCTATTCATATCATTGATACAAAGGAACAAGAACTGAGGACACGAACTACTCAGTGGGTGAAAGTGATTTGGGAAAATCATGGACCGGAAGAGGCAACATGTGAATTACGAGACCAAGTGCAGAAGAAGTATCCACATCTTCTACTTGAGGTGAGTTTTGTATTTTATTTGGTGGACCAAATATCCCAAGGGGTGAAGGATGTAAGACCCTGACCCGAGTGACCTCAATTAGTGTAGATTAAGTTGTATGTTAGATCTATGTGTGTTTAGTGGATTTTGGTTTAGTTTGGGTTTATGATAGTTTTGTTATAGCTTTGGGAAATTTTGAGTGCCTTTGTGATTAGTGGGGCCCTTTGGAGGTTCCTTTTATGACCTTGCGTTTACTTGGGGGATTATTCGAGATTTCTATGATCAGTGTTTTTATCTCGTTTTACTAATCTCGTTGATCTCTTCAACTTTCATGTTGATCCTGTTCCTGTCCCGAATCCCGAAACCCGACTTCCATTGCATTGAGGGCAAAATAGTCTTTTTACACTAAATCTGGACCCAATATTTGATATTCCCGAAACCCACGAAACATATACTTTTTGGAAACTAAAAATTTCGACAATCATTTCTTCCTTCTTCGTCAAATTCATTTGAAGTCCCTAAAGCCATGATTTTGACCCCACAAAGTTTTCTACTGAATGAAGAAAATAATTCATGTCGCTGCGTGCAATTGTTGGAAAATAATGCTTTATTGTAGAAAGTAAAATGAAATAAAAATTAAGAATCTATATATGTATCATCGTCAGTCGGCATTTGTTCTTCTTCATCAGTACAATAGTCCATCAAAGTATCATCTTCTGCATCACTTTCATCATCATTAATGAAACCGGCATCTGTTTGATCCGACTCCATGTTGATGACCACAACATTAGCATCAACTTCATATGCATCAACGTCTGTCCTATTTAGATACAATGGTTTAACTTCCTCATCATTTTCTTCATTATCCATTAATTCAGGAGTTTGATGATGTCGAACAATCCCATCAACTTCTAATTGCTCCTCTTGTTGGAATGCATCACCCCCAATCGAATTTGTTTCTTCCTCCTCAACCTCTAAAACATCATAGACATTTCTTTGCTTCATCAATTGGACAACTTGCCAATCACCTCCAAGTTTGGCATCCTTGAGATAAAAGACTTGTATGGCTTGAGATGCTAGTGCATAAGGATCATTTTTATAGCATGTTCGAGATACATTAACGCTAGTGAAGTACGCGTCCGTATGAATTCCTGTCTTTTTATTACCAACATCCCACCAATCACACTTGAACAATATAACTCGTTTTTTAAAGCAATAATCCAATTCAATAATGTTTGTTAATACACCATAATATTGGATCTCCTTATCACCTTCATACCCTTTAACAACAACACCACTATTTTGAGTTTGACGATACTTTTCAGGTTCCTCTGTGTGAAACCTAATCCCATTAACGATGCAGCCAGTATACTGTGTCACTCGATTATCGGGCCCACATGCTAATGAATATTAATCGTCAGTAGCTTCGGGTGATTTTTGTTGGCGCAAGAGTTACATCTATATATTGATAAAAAGTATGGAATACTAAAAGTCAGTAAATATTTTGAATTACATATAATCTAAGCACCTTATATGTGTGAACACTTACACGTTTTTGAAACCATTTAGTAAATTGGCTTTGATGTCTTTGTTGGACATTGTGTATGCTTTCCCCTTGAAGCTCTGACTTGTGCTCCCTATATAAGAAGTATATACCATTATAATACGAATGCAAGATTTAATATACAAATACCTCATATGCAATTGTATTATAGGTACATAGTTCACTTACTCACGATATGACGCAATTTCGTCAGAATTATTTAGCACGTAATATCGAATTTTGTCATACTCCACTATATCCAATATCTCATATGATGCAGATCCTAATGGTCGGACAATATGTCCAAAAACATGAAGCCCTTCGCATGCTTGCCCCTGACCTCCATCATAATTCCGTTCTTCACGGTTGAATTTTCTTTCTATTCCTTCGAGATACATAGAACAAAATGAGAGGCATTCACCGTCAATATATGATTCTGCAATTGAGCCTTTTGGACGTGCTTTGTTGCGCACATATTTCTTTAGAGTGTGCAAGAATCTGTTTATAATTTTATAGTTGCTAAATAAAAAAGTAATAAATTACATTCATAAAGACATCATATAAAAATGAATAACTTATACACATCACCTTTTAATAGGATACATCCATCGGTATTGCACAGGTCCACCAATTTTCGCCTCATATGGCAAATGAACTGCTAAGTGAACCATGATATCAAAGAACGCCGGTGGAAATATTCGTTCCAGCTTACAAAGTATTATGGCAATGTCCCTTTCCATCTTCTCTAACACCTGCAACTTTAATGTCTTGCTGCACAACTCGTTAAAGAAAACACCCAACTCAGTCAATGTGATACAGACATCATCATTCAAATATCCACGTATTACAAACGGGAGAAGCCGTTGTAAAAGGATGTGACAGTCATGACTTTTCAATCCTGATATTTTACCATATGTAGTGTTCACACATCGAGATATATTAGATGCATATCGGTCTGGGAACTTAACCGATTTAAACCATTCACAAAAGCTCTTTTTCTCTGCACCCGAAAGCATATAACATGCAGGTGGCACCATTACTTTATCACCAGTTGGGATTACATGTAATTCCTTTTGTATACCCATTGCCTCCAAATCCATGCGAGCTTTCACAGTGTCTTTTGTTTTCCCATCTAGATTCAATAATGTTCCTTACACATTATCACAAATGTTTTTTTCTATGTGCATCACATCCAAATTATGTCGAAGCCTTAGTGCTCGCCAATATGATAATTCAAAAAATATGCTCTTCTTTGTCCAATTCAACTCCATCTCAGTACGTTTCCTCTTCTTATTGTTTCGTGCCTTGCCAAATTTGTTAGGTTGGACACGTTCTAATTGTGCGAAAACTTCATCCCCAGATAACTTCTTAGGTTTCGACCGGCGCTCAATATTACCATCAAAGTGATCCTTGTAACGGCTTCGCCAAGCATGCCTGGGCAGCAAGAAACGACAGTGGCACATGAAGCATAGCTTTCGTCCATGCTTCAAATACATTGAACATGCATCCTTGTTGCAAATTGGACATGCCATGTACCCCTTTGTACTCCAACCAGATAAGTTTCCATATGCAGGAAAATCATTAATAGTCCATAAAAGTGCTGCATGCAAATTGAATTTGTTTCTTGTCACTATATCAAAAGTCTTTATGCCATTTTCCCGTAGTTCCTTCAATTCATTTATCAATGGTACTAGGTACACATCGATGTCATTACCGGGTGCTTTTGGTCCAGGAATAAGTAATGACATGAAAAGGAAGGGTTCTTTCATACATTTCCAAGGTGGCAAATTATATGGGATAAACATCACAGGCCACATGCTATAGTAAGTGCTCATGTCCTCAAAGGGATTGAATCTGTCGCTTGCGAGGCCAAGACGGACATTACGAGGATCTTTTGCAAACCACGGATAGCCCTTGTCAAATTCCTCCCAAGCTTGACTATTTGTCGGATGCCTGTATACATTATCCTCCCCAACTCGCTTTTCCTTGTGCCATCTCATACCTTCAGCCGTCTTTCTTGATATAAACAACCTCTGTAGTATAGGCTTCAACGGAAAATACCGTAAAACTTTTTGAGGAATCTTCTTACCTTTAACTTCATTAAGTTTATACCTCGGCTCACCACATTCTAGACAATTAGTTTTATGTTCGTGCTCCCTCCAAAAGAGTGCACAATCATATTTGCATGCAAGGAATTCTAATTTTGAAAACTTCTCACACCCTGGATGTAGTGGAAGGTGCAAATCATTTAACATCGCATCAAATGGTTGTGGAACCAAATCATTTGATATCGCATCAAATAGTTGTGGATCCTCATCTGCTACACTAGGACCATCACTACTAGATGCTTCCCCTTGTGGTATATTTTCCACATTAATATTCATCTCATACCTTCCCACACATACGTCTGCTAACATTTCCTGCAACCCATCACAACGTTGCTCTACACCACCATCACCTTCATCATCTTCATCCTCACTCATCTCCTCAAAATCTTCGCCATGAAATACCCAACGGGTATAAGTCTTATCCATTCCATTTTCCTCCAAATGTGCTTTAACCATATTCATGGGTTTGAAATATCTATTGTTGCATTTATTACATGGACATTTTATCCGATTGCCTTTATCCGCATAATCACGTGCATACTCAATAAAGTCTTTAACTCCTTTCATGTAAGCAGGTAAATGTCTACCCCGAAGCTGCATCCAACTTTTATCCATATTTAACTCCCTACCACAAGAAGAACAAATATGAGTAGATGAGAAATTACTTGATTCCCTACCACAAGATTATGTTGTTAATGACACTAAAATGTCCCTTGGAAGTATTCCCAAAGAGCACCATAAAGAATTCAAGAACTTGGAATTAACTAGAAAGAAAATGTTTCTCACTACGAAACACCTTGTATCTCTTCATCCTAATGTCTACTACAACACCATTGAACTGTCCAACTTTACCGAAGCTTCCAAATCTGAGGAGTGGAGGAATGCTATGGTTGAGGAGTCATTGTGGGACTATTATATTTACTTAACCCCGGTCTTGATGTTGGCTGAATTCAAGGATATCTGTTCGAGGGCAGTTTGGATATTTGATACTGATGGTTTTATTTGCTATTAAGTACTTTCATTTGAAGAATGGATGAGTTTATTTTATTTTATTTTGTTCTTTTCATTTTGTTTGTATGCGCACATGCTTGTTTTCGGTATTTGAAATTAGGGTTGTACAAGGAAGACAGGAGAAGAGGTCAGCACTACACCTCCTGACCCTACACACAGTAGAGCACTACTTAAAACTCCACACAGCACTTCACAAGAAAGGAGCACATGAAGCCTCAGAAGACTACACTACAATGCAGACAAACTGTTGCACGAGACTGCACATCACTGCACTGCACTGCACCACCCCATGAAGACTGCAGAATTTCAACTATGCACTGCACAGGGAGCACTACACTACACAGCTAAGCATTGCACAATCAACCTAGGGAAGCAACAAACCAAAGCAAGGCTTTGCACAAACCAGCTCATTATAGAGGGAGACAGAGCAAGGCACAAATAGACAGAGCAAGGAGACTGATATTACTATTTTATGATCCAGACTCTTCATCTGATACTGTCTCCTAAAGTTCCATTCCATCGATGAATAAATTTTAAGCTTGATCAGCGACCCACAAACACTACAGTTAAAGAGAGAATACACCAAAGATACACTGAAAACGGGTAGTATTAAGGCTAACCAATGTGGGAGGTTGTGGAATTTCTTATTCCTAGATTCCCATCCAAAATTTATATAGTAATTGTCTGATGAATCTGTCTGGTAATTTTGGATGCCCCCAAAATCTAAAAAGCTTTCAAATCAGAAGATTGTAGCCATTCAATCGTTGCCTTACATACAAAAGATGGTTGAAATAAGAATACATTTATGGGATAAGGAAAAGACAAAAGCTAACTGACATTGGGCTGGAAAAACTTTGAGCATACCACAGTCCATTGTGGAGCACATAAAGATGTCCGACTCAGACCAACTCCTTTCTTAATGGAATCTTACAGGAAGATATATACATGATTAAACCTATTGGGTTTACCGATCCTCGTTTTCCAAACCATTTATGCAAGAATCACAAGTCCTTGTATGGTTTCAACATTTTCAATCCCATACTCCAATGCCCAAATTTAGAGTACACAATTCAAAGTTCAAAAGGTTAAAAAAAAAAAAAAAAAAAATGCAAATCAAGATCTCCATTGTTCAAATTCAGAATATAGAAAATCCAAAATACAATTCAAAAATTCAAATCCGTAATTGAAACTTTTCAAACCAAAATTAGATGAATCAAGTTTCCGACTCAGACCAGCACCTTTCTTCATGGAATCTTCATTGATCGCATACTTTTTTATATTAGAGAATTCAGGTTTCCCATTGAAAGCATCAATCAAATACAAGCATACATGGAAAGAAATTTCAACAGATAAAAAAAAGAAGAGGAAGAGATCGAACCTCTTCAATCACCGCTGCTTTGAAGAAGAAATCGAATAAAGATTCCTCCACAAGTAGCAGCCACCAGTCTGAAAACCAGAACCGATTGATAGAGATTGACAATAAATCAAAATCTTCAAATCAAAATAAAATGAATCAAATTCCCTAAACCCTAATCAAAATCCTAATAACAAAAAGGCCATACTCTCTCAAATAAATAATTAAACAAATAAAAATACAAAACCATCAACAAAAACAACCATACCAATAGTAAAAAAAACAGAACTTAAAAAAAAAAACGCAGAACTTAAAAAAAAAAAAAAAAAAAGAACTTGAAATTATGGGCCTCATTGTCTATGGATCATTAAACCAACATGACATTCACATCACAACAAATAAGGTCTTCATGGGAACCAGTACAGGGGTTGAAAAAGTTGGAAAACACCCTTCAACTTTGAACGATAATAGTTTTTTGATGAAGAAGAGGATGGTACCAATCCTTGAATTCAAATAATAAAGATAACAGATCCTAATCGCATACTTTATTATAATATAGAATTCTGGTTTAATTTTCCATTGAAAGCATCAATCAAATACAAGCATACATGGAAAGAAATTTCGACAGGTGAGAAAAAGAAGAGGAAGAGAACCTCTTCAATCAGCGTTGCTTTGAAGAAGACGTTGAATGAAGATTCCTCCACAAGTAGCAGCCGCTAGCCACGTCGATGCAAATCTGAAAACCAAAAACGATTGTAAAGAATACATGAAGAAGATAGGCGCGCATAGTAGAACGAAATTGAAAGTTAAGACCTGTTTGGACGTATGGGAAATAAAAACCCTAGAGATTTAGAAGGATTGCATATACATACCTTGGAGGAGATTGGGACAGATTTCTCAATTTCTCCAATGTCTATAGAGGATCGTTGAGATCTTGGACTTTGGTTTGGATTTAGGGCGGAGAGATAAAAAGAGAGAGTAATGCGCAGAGAGCTAGGGAGGCCAAAGAGATTTCTCCGTTGATAGAAGACTAACAGAGACGGAAGATAGAAGTGCGGAGAGAGACTCTTCCGTTTATAAAAGAACTCTTGATAAAGGCGGTGATCGATTAAAAAAAGAAAAACAAAAGGCGGGAGATGGGAATAATTGGAAACTCAAATTTTTTTTTTTTTTTTTGTAACGCTATAAAATATTATCGCTGATAAAACTTTTATTTATGACGCATTTAAATCTACGTTGCAAAAAAAATCCTTATTTGCGACGCAGTAGGTATACTGTCTCAACTAAATATTATTTGTGACGTCAAAATTGCGTCCCAAATAAATAGTTATTTTTTTAGCTTAAAATATTTATGACACCATATGATGGAGGTCGCTAAAAATAATTATCTACGACGCAAAGACATTAGCGTCGCGAAGAAGATATTATGTGCAACGCAAAAAGACAACTGTTACAAAAAACCTTAACTTTTCTATAACATAGCACAGACTGAAAAAATTTTGCGGCGCGAGGATGGCGTCGCAAATAGAGGTCCTTATTTACGACAGATGATTGTGTCGCAAATGTGTATCTAGAGTCGCGAATAATTTTACCGCCATTTGGCGCCAATAGATTTTTTGACGCATTTATTTGCGACGCACTATATTCATTGCTGAAAGTATCTATTTGCGACGCATGGAGTCTTGTGTCGCAAATACTTAACTTGTTGCGACGGGTCTAATTTTATGTTGCAAAAAAATTATTTTGTTCGACGCTTTGGGTTACGTCGCAATTATTTTCGTCGTTGAAAATCCCATTTGTTATAGTGTGTTTGTGTGAGTTAGATTTTTAATTTCATATCCGCCGATTTTAGAGGCATTGTAATCAAGCTTAAATTGTATCTCTTTTAGTATTTGTGTAGACACTACTTTGAGAGAAAATATTCTTCTTGTAAAGGTTATTGTTTAGCCTGAGAAAAGCATAGTTTAAAGGTTATTGCTTAGCCTTTGAAAAGCATCTTGTTAAAGTTATTTCTTAGCCTAGAAAAGCACATTGATAGGTTGTTGTTTAGCCTAGAAAAACATCATTGTAAAGGTTATTGCTTAGCCAATTGAAAAGCATAGATAGTGGAAATCCGGTGGAGTGTTAGATCACAAGCCAGTAGTGCATGTAGGCATTGAGGCCGAACCACTATAAATCATTGTGTGATGGTGTATGCTTTGTGGTGATTATTTTTATTTAGCTTCCGCATTTAATTTTATAATCATCACTTGTAACTAGCTAGTTAATTTTTAAGAAGTTAAAATTTGTCTTAATTGGTCACTAATTTGAAGCTCACCCTAGTCACCCCCCTCTAGGGTTAGGATCCCGGACTTTCAATTCGAGCTTCCAATAATTCATGTTTTAGCCTCGTTTTACTTATCTCATTAACCTCTACAACTTTCGTGTTGACTTCGTTCCCGTTCGAGACTCCGAAACCCGACTTTCCCAACTTCGAAGGCAAAATAGTCTTTTTACATCAAATCTGGACACAAAATTCAATATCACTAAAACCCTTGAAATTTATACTTTTTAGAAACTAAATTTGTTGATGATCGTTTCTTCCTTCTTCGTAGAATGCATTCGACGTCCCGAAAAACATGTTTTTAGCCAGACAAGATTTGCTAGTAGTGGAGCCCACCCTCACTAGCTATAAAAAGAGAACCCTTTTTCCCTTTTCCCTTTTTCCAACTCAAAATATTAAACCAAGCTAGGGTTTTCCCTTTCTTCTTCTTCTTCCTCTTCTTACTCTTCCATCTCCAATCCACTACCAACCTTGCACCAATCAAGAAATGGGTTCCATCTTCTTCTTCCTCACCCTACAAGCTCTCCATGCATGCCATTAGAAGAGAAATCAAGCTATCCTAGAGTCTCCTTTGAGCAAACTCTTGTCATTTAAGGAACCTATAAGTAAGCCATCTTCTCCATCTTCTAGATTTGTATTCTTGTAGCCCTAGAGAGCCTCCATGTCCATTGTTGGGAGCTCTCTCTTTCTATTTCCTTGTTTTGACCATTTAGGGTTCTAAATGGGTTGATTTGGGTGTTTTTGTGTACCTTGGTGATTTTGAGCTTAAGAGAGAGATTAGGATCTTGCTTAGTCATCCTTGAAGCCAAGGCAAGTGGATGAATGGGTTGTTGAATGATTTCATGTTTATGTGAAAATTTGGATTTTTTTTATTGCCTTCACCTATGCTTTCTCTATGAATTGTAATATCTTTGAAATGTGCATATTGGTGAGTCTTTTATTTGATCTCTTAAAATGTGTACATTATATTTTGTTAAAGTTGTTAAGTCACTTATGGATCTTCATAAATGATGGTTGTTCTTGTGATGAATGAAGTGGAAAATGAATGTGGTTTAATGATTTTGGTGGAGTGGTTGTTGGTGGAGTTATTATGGTTTGGAGAAGGCAAAGAGACTTAAATGGTTGTGGAATAGAAGTGGTTCAAAGGGGATTTGCTAAGGAAGAAAGGAAGGAGCCGGACTGCCCAGAAAATGTGTTTCTTTGACAGTTCGCTTGAGCGAACCCCATCCAGAGGACAGTTGGCTCGAGCCAACTTGACAGTTCGCTCGAGCCAACTTGACTTGGGAAGGTCTGCTCGAGCGAACCCCTCACAGAGAGTTGTTAGCTCGAGTGAACTTCAAGTCCGCTCGAGCCAACTGTGCAGTAGGCATAGGTCAATGCAGGAAGTCTTGAAATGTTCTTATAAGGCTTGGGGATGTATTGTTTGGAGTCCCAATGCGATGGTAAGACCGATAAAGCGAAGTGTGGGACTTGATTGAGGAAGAAACCCCATTATGGAGATTCATTGAGGATTTGTGGACTTGTCAATTTGTATAGGGAGCTTAGGATGTCCTAAATTTTATTGAGTACCAAGCCAGTGACGAAAACCGACATACAGGACCCCTATACACCTTGATTTGAATCTTGGATCCTCCATGTATGGTCCGGTATTTCTTGGAGATCCTTTTTTATTTCTTTTCATTTGGGTTTCTTAAGAACTCACATGTTTTCACGTGATTTTACTTGCCTGCTTCAGAGACACTGATTTATGCAGTTCTAGTGTCTTGCTAGCCTTGTATATGCATGACCAGACATGAATGTGATTTATGTGCCCATGAGCACCCTGTCCCGTCTGCCTGGGGTGTTTTACACCTATATAGATAAATGTATATGTCCTGATTTCTTTCATGTAACCTATAAGTCAGCACGACTAAGCTTGGACAACCTTGTCAGCTTGATCCACCGACTTGGCGTCCCCCTCTTGCTCCTGCTAGCTAGAGTCTGGATCCTGCCTGTCCCATTACCCAGTTCTGCAGCCGTGGTCTTGTCTAGCTAGATGTATATGTATATATTTAGTTAGTTCTTGTCACCTCGGGTCCAGGACCAACGCCTCTCGCGTGCTCTTATCACATTAGTGATCGAGGATTTAACTCAGTGTGGTTGTCATCTTGCTAGTTTCATGTTCCTTGGTACATTTTCATGTTTTACATGGTACATGTGTCTTCTAACTAATGATGCATCTCTTTCATTGAAAATTATTGCTTAAGCAAGTTTTATTGTTTTCCAAGGTAAATTTAATTACTATTATGTTGTTATATCTTATCACCCACATGCCAGACCGTCGTGTCTGACCCATTCTTTGGTACTCAAGTCCAGATACCGGTTATCCTGAGGAGGAGCCAGAGGAGGCGGTTGGTGAGCCGCAATATGTAGGCAAATGGCAGGCTGACGATGTCGTCTAGACACTCAGTCAAGCCTTAAGATACGACACATTTTGGGACTTGGGATTATACTTTGTGGGGATTTTATCTAATACATTCTTTTGGTTGTACTGGCCTTGGTTGGCCTTTATTTTTGGGGAGTGACTAATTAACTGATGATCTTTTGTATAAACATTTAACATTTACTTTTGGAAAAATGCTATAATGATCATTGCTCACTCTGACATCAAGTTGCATACACGTGCTATCAGTCTTATGATTTTGAAATGAATTATGAATTGATTTGCTACATGCTTCCGCACCTTGAATGAAAATATTATGCTTGTGTGATATCCTCACCGTGGACACCTGTGTGAAATCACGTGCACTGGTAGTATCATGTTCTTATTTTATCCGTGTACGTAGTAGCCAAATTATCTAATGCACTTAGCATCTCATCATCATCACTTAATGCGTCCCGATCCTGGATTAGGCCCGTGGGACTAGTCCGAGGTTGTGACAAATCTTCTTTTCAAAAGATGCTCCATTTGAATTCAACGAATCCTGTCTTAAAGCTTTTGAGAAACTGAAAAAGGAACCGACCTCTGCCCCAATCATTCAACCTCCAAATTGGACTATTCTATTTTAGCTCATGTGTGATGCATCAGATTATGGTCTGTATTAGGATCAAGTGCATTGGAGCTCTTCATTAGGTGTAAAAACCTAGAGTTAGGACCCTAATGTTGTGCTTTCATGAAGATCATTAGAATGGATCCCACTATAATAGAATGTGTAGATTCTTCTTCTAGATCCTTCCTATAATAATTGGAGATTCAAACATTGAAATTAATGAATCTCAATTTGAATTAAAGCAGGAAGAAAATGAAGATAATATTGAACAAGCTTATAATAAGTTCTCTACATTGTCCATAAAGTTTGTTCAGAAAAATAAAATAATAAAAGAAGAATCTAAGAGACTAGCCAAAGACTTAACCTCTTCAAAAGATGAACTTAGAGAGAAAGAAGAAGTTATGCATTGTTTAGACTCTTAGTTTGTCATCTCTTCACATAACCTATCTAATGTTCAAGATGAAATAAATGACTTAAAGATAGGTTGTGATGAGCTTAAAAATGAAAATTTAAAATTAAGAGAGGTTAATGAAAAACTAAACAACTTTAAGGGAATTGATAATAAACTTACAAAAGTGAAAATAGAAAATCCATCCCTTAAAAACAAAGTCACTCAACTTGAAAGATACAAATAAAAGTTTGAGTACAAGTATACTCAAGGTAAAGAAAAATTTGAAAAATTATATAGATTGGGTAAATCTCTAAGAGATAGGATTGGCCTTGGTTTTGATATGTATAATTCTTGTGGCCCTAGCACCTCCAATATATTTGCGAAAGGCGAGTCCTCATTCTTAGGTAGTCATTGTTCCTCACCCAAGACTAATTATCATTATTGTGGTACTGAAGGGAATTTTAGGTTGAAGTGCAAGCTAAGAAAAAATAATGTGTCTAAACCCATCTATGAGCCTAAGCAAGTGAAATCAAATCCTATGTAGCGTAAGACACTAAAAACCAAGGAAGACTCCAAGAACATTAAACAAGTTAACCCAATTAAAAAGGAGTCTCCTAAGATAGATTCTAAAAAGCTTAAACAAGTTAAACCAAATATAAAAGAATCTATCAACAAAAAGCTTCTCAACCTACCTCCCCTACATCAACATATGAAAGAACTTTTGAAGAAAGTTGCAAAGTTAAATTTAAAATTCAAAAGTCAAAACAAGGGAGGAAATAAGAAAAGAATTGAGAATTGAGAAGAAAAGAAAAATGAATCAATCTCCTAAGAAACAAACTCACAAACCTCAAAAGACTATTTACCAATCTAGGGGTGAAAATTTGGGCGGGCAGCCCAAGTCTAGCACAGGCCCGGCACGAAAAAAAATCATGCCTGGGCCATGCCTGGGCCCGTTGACTTGGTCAACGAGCCGCCCGACCTGGCCTGGCAGTCCCAGTGGGGCCCTGCTGGGCCAGGGCTGCCAGGCCAGATGCACAGCCCGGCATGGGACGGTTAAAATCCGTGCCGTGCTGGGCCAATACCCTAAAGCCCGTGGGCGGTCGGGCCTGGCCCGAGGCACGGCACGGCCCACAAAGGCCCAACGACTATATATTTTGAAAAAAGTACCCCCTCTCAAAAAACGGTCCAAAGGGGTTTTTTACATTTTTAACCCCCCCCCCCCCAACAGCTATAAACGGTCAAACGGGGGTGTAGTAGTGTCTTTTGATCAATTTTTACCATTATACCCCCCAACTACTATAAAACGGTCATATGAGGGGGTATTTTATGTCATTTTATCACTTATGAATTCTATAAATAGCCCTCATTCCTCTCATTTCTCTACACTCATCTACTCTCTCATTTCTTACACTCCCTCTAAAGTTCTAAGGCTCTAAGCTCTCTTAAGTCTCATTCTAAAGTCTAAGCTCTGTATACAAAGTTCTCTAAGAAGTGAAGAGTGAAGGTGACTTCTCTAAAGTGGAGGATTCAACTTAGAAGAACTTCTCCATTAGCTCTCCCTCTCTCATAAAGGTATTTATTATCTTTAATTTTGAGTTTTATTTAGCAATAATATACATAGTAATATTATCTATTAAGTCTCATCTTCTCCCCTTTCTTATATAAATTATCACAAAAAACATTCGATACATAATTGTTTATTAAAAAAAATTATCTTTTATTTAGAAAAATGGCTGGACCATCACAACCTTTCAACCTTGACTTCTCTCTAAATAAGGAAGATCCTGGATTTATTCATTTAGATCAAAGTCATGGCATAGAAGTAGATGGCAATAGCCTATAAAATCCTGCATTTTCGGATTCTACAGCTAAAAACAAGAGAAAATCAAGATTGACTTCTCCTGTATTGACTTATTTTGTTAAAGTTAATGTCCCAAGTCCCATGTGAGGAATAGAGGAAAAGGCACAATGTAAATTTTGCAAAGATCTCCTCAGTGGCAAATCATCAAGTGGCACGGGCCACCTTAGTAGACACATGAAAAAGTGTATGCGCAAACACACGAATACCGCTAACAATGGGGAAAGAAGTGGGATGGTTCAAATACAACTTTCTCAAACAGATTCATCTGGCGGTTTCAGAGTTTTCAATTATGACCCTACTAATGCTAGATATCAACTTATTAAATTTATAATTTTTCGCCAATATCCATTTATACTTTCCGAAGACCGATGTTTTGAAAGATTTTTGAGGTCTGCCTTTGTTCCTTCATGGCAGAAAATATCTAGAGTTACTGCTAGAAATGATGCAATAAAAACTTTTTTTTGGAAGAAAAAGAGAATTTAAAAAATATTTTTGAAAATAACCTGGAAAAGTGGCCTTAACTTTAGATTTATGGACCTCTAAACAAAATCTGGGGTACATTGCAATCACATCACATTATATTGATAGTGATTGGGTGATACAGAAAAGAATGATGTCATTTTCTATGCTAGAATTTCCACACACTGGTGCTAGGATAGGGTCCACCATCCTTGAAAAACTTAGAGAATATAAAATTGAAAATAAAATAATTTCTATAACTTTAGATAATGCAAGCACTAACAATGTTGCAGTAGATTTACTAAAACATTCGATTCAACTTGATTTAAATGGAGATTTATTTCACAATAGATGTGAATGCCACATCATAAATCTTATCGTACAAGTACGGGTGAAATTAATTAGAGAAGATTTAGAGACTATTAAATGGATTGTAGGATACATTTTTTGTTCTCCCTTGCGAAAACAATGGTGGAGGGACATATGTGTAAATTTAAATCTAAAACCAAAGAAATCATATGATGTAAAGCATAGATGGAATTTTACCTATAAAATGTTAAAAGAATCATGTGCCTATAAAATGGCACTAAATCAATATTGTCAACTTTATTTGGAGTATGAAAATATTTTTATAAGTGATGATAAATGGACCCTTCTTGAGATAATAAGAGATTTTTTAGAAGTTTTTCATGATGCAATATTGTTTTTTTCCGGGGTATATTATCCCACATCAAATCAAGCTTTAGCCCATTTTTATGAAATAAGTCTTACTTTTAAAAAGTATAGAGATTTTCCAATTTTTCAACTCATGTGTGTACAAATGGAGGCAAAGTTTTCATCATATTGGAGAATAGCTCCTTTAACATTTTGTATAGCTGTTGCATTAGACCCTAGATTGAAATTACAAGGTGTAGAAACTCTACTTGATGAAATAAACTCTAATATGAATACAACTAATATAAATAACATGACAACAATTTAGACACAATTAGAAACACTTTATTTGGATTATGGCGGAAAGCACGGGAAACTTGCCCGTACCTTCAAGAAGATTTCAAGAAGATGGTACCTTGCCCGGTCGACCCGGCCTTAACGGTAAAAAATCTGACCGTTTAAAAAGAAGCCTAACGGCTCTTTGCCCGGTCGACCCGCAATGTGCGCGGTGTGACCGGGTCCATGGGCTCGGTCGACCGAGCACACTGCAGGTCGACCCGGGCCCAGGGACTAAATTCCCCAAAAATGCATATTAAAAGGTAATTTTCTTGTGGGGTCTTTGGGCCAATAAATCAATCTTGGAAACATGATTTTAATTCAATCTAAGTGCTTTTAAAATCATGAAACATAAAAGCCTAAAATGATTTGAAAGATTTAAAACATAGGCTAGCTTGATTCATAAAACTTCTTTTCAAATTAAAATGCATCCAATCAAAACATGCATGAAACATATGATTTACAAGATTTAAAACAATGCATGAGTAAATCAAGATTTCAAGATTTTCTAAATCAATGCAAGTGTGAAAATTCGAATGATGCTAAAATGATAATGCATCCATCAAATTGCAATACACAAAATTCCTAACAATCTCCCCCTTTGCAATTTGATGGCAAACCTTACTCAACATCGAATTTTACACACTAAGTCTTCAGCTCCCCCTAAGCTGGACAAGTCTTGAAATCTTTTGGATGCTCTTGCTTGGGCTCTAGTTCTTTTTCTTCAATCTTCTTGATGCTTGGAGCTTGATCATTCTTCAAGCTTTCTTTTCATCTCTCTCTCTTTGACCAAGCATCTTCTCTAGCTCCCAAGCTTTCACTTCTTTCACTCTCCCCCTTTGACCATGCACTCTCTCCTTTTGGCAAGATATGCATTCTCTCCCCCTGTAGAAGATCATACAATATCTCCCCCTAGGATGTATGGACATACTCTCCCCCTTGAGAAAACTTGATTGCTCTCTCCCCCTTTGACATTAAATTGCAAAGGTACCTACGCACATGAAATAAGGAAAATACATTTTAGTAGCACCTGTTAACAAAAGAAAACGAAAATGAAATACATAATAGGCCATCATGTATGGAAGAAGTCTCTAAGGGTTCAAAGCCAATACAAAGGTCAATTTGATCAAAACTAATACTTCCTATGAAGGTTTACACTCCCCCTCAATCCATTATCTTCTTTTGTCAAACTTTTGACAAATATTTAACTATTTGGAGCAAGAAGAAGATGGTTTTGCCAATTGAGGAAAAACTTCAAGGAAAGAATTAGACACATATAACTATAGAGCTCAATATGATCAAATTGCCAAGAGCAAGGCCATGGAGAAAAGCGATCATGGATACCAATTGGAATAAAGAATACCAATTGAGATTCAAGTATATGACTATTAAAACAATCACTCTAAAATGGAGTTAAAAAGAATATAACTATTAGGAAAAATCCAAATTAGAGCTATCCATGATGAAATGGGGTTTACTCAGCATAGCATCAATCAATATAACTTATGAAAATCATATGCTATGAAAGTTTTGAAATCATTTCATCCAATCTTTAAATATGACTATCAAGTGCAAGATGAGTGAAATGAAATTGAAACATGAAGCCAACCTCAACTATTAACCAACCAATGTTATGATCACATAAACATGGTGGTCATGAGATTTACCTATATGAGCAAGAGAGGTGGCAAACATGAAAATTATGATGCTAATGGAATGTGACATGGAATGAAAACATATTACTATAAAGTTCAATCCAATGTACATGGTCTATCACATTCTCAAGATATGACATCAATTGGATATTACAACAATCGAAAATTATACCAATTGAAACCAATTGAATTTGAAAACATGATTAAGAGCAAGGATGTGACAAACACAAAATTCCATCAAGCATCATAAATGGATATTCATCACTTTTAATGATATAACTAGTGAGCATTGTGATGAACAAGATAAATTGCATAAAAGAATATAACTATATGATCAAAATGCAAATCTATCATGATAATATTACAATCAAAAGATTTTGAAAACCATGAGATATAACATGAAGACAAAATCAAATGATCACAAAGAAACATTGCATTTTAAGAGATGTGACTATATAGAAACAAAATGCAAATGTAACAAGACCAACAATAAGATATAACTAAAAAGAATAGGTTGGTCTAGAGAGGTTCAAGGCCTTAAGGATAGTCTAAATATCTACCTTTGAAGATCCTCCTAAGGTCTTGAAAGGGTTGTCCTTGAGAAATCACATTGAAGTCCCCGCAACTCTTGGAGATTTAACTCAAAAAAGTTTTTTTTTTTTTTTTTTTTTTTTTTTTTTTTTTTTAGAGTGGTGAAAAGATTTGTTGGGCAAATAAAGAGCTAGGAAGGAAAAAATCAATTTCGATCCTAGTGGAAATCATTTTAAAGATATGCAATAAAACACAACACTAGGGTTCTAATCCAGATAAGGATCAACTCCGGGTTGTTAAGCCCTAAAAAGGAGTAACCTCTCTCTGATATCACTTGTAAGTCCATGGATCCGAACCCTAGAGAGGGGGTGAATAGGGTGAGCTTCTATTAAGTGACCAATTATGCCAAATTCTAATTTCTTTAGAATCAATTAGAGTGATGATATAAAACTAAAGTGCGGAAGATAACAAAAACAATCATCACAAAGCATTCACCATAACACAATGATTTATAGTGGTTCGGCCTCAATGCTTACATCCACTACCGGCTTGTGATCCAACACCCCACCGGATTTCCACTATTTATACTTTTCAATAGGCTAAGCAATAACCTTTACAATATACTTTCCAAGGCTGAGCAATAACCTCTTACACTATGCTTTTCTTAGGCTAAGCAATAACCTCTACAACCAAAAGGTTGGTTATCTCTCTAAGTAGTGTTTAATACACTTGATGGAGATACAATAATAGCTTAATACAATGCCTCTTAATTAGGTGGATATAAAAGTGAAAATCAAGATACAAACATACACATACAATTAGCAAAGGTGTGTGCTCAAGGTGTATGAATGTTTACTTCAATCAATTTAAAAATGAAGCTCAATGAATGTATGCTTAAAGCTTTTTGAAAGTGTAAAACACAAAAATAGATTTGATTGAAGTTAAGGAACAAATCACATGTACTTAAAAATACAACTTGAAAATGATATACCTATCAAAGCTAACCAAGTTGTGAAACTTTAAAACAAAAGTACATATGATTTGTGAAGTTGTTGATGAGTTCACAAAAGATATAATTTCATAGCATTATTTTGTGAGTTTTCATAGATAAAAGAACTCAAAACACTATTTTTATTATAAAAATATAAAGTTCCTCCCCACCATGCTTTGCTCATATATTTTCATTTTAGATGGCCATTTGTATGCATTTAATATGAGTTCCAATGGTTTTCATACAAAATATGTAAAAAAAAAAAAAAAATACTCTCAATTATGTTAATTTCTCTTTGTAGGTGTTAATTGAAAACTAATTTGAAGACTAAAGTTGAGATTCAAGAGTTAAAGAGAGTATTAATTAGTTTGGAAGACAATTGGATGAAGAAATGACAAAGATAGGCCAACAATAAGAAGAAAAATAAAAGACCTGAGTTTGTATTTTGACCATATCTTTTTACTCGGGTGTCCGATTGAGGTGATCTTAGAAGCATTGGAAAGCTTGTTCTAAGACCTACAAATCATATTTCACAACATTTCTCCCAATTCGGACGTTTCGAGGGTCAAAATCACACATCAGTGTGGGGACTGTTTTCTAATACGGGAATTACATTCATATGTTTATATTTCCATTCTTGTAAAATCCCACATTGGAAAGAAACCAAAAGAGAGCAAGCAAATGTTTCTATATAAGGAAGGGAACTCTATGCATTTAGGACACAAGCAAGGAGAGCCTCCTCCTCTTTACTTAAGCTATTCATGTAATTGAGAGCAATTGTAGAGAGAAAGTGAGGAAAGCTTTGTAAAAATTGAAGATTTATAATGAAAGCTTTGTCTTCTCCAATGGGTGGCTAATCACTTTGATTGGATCTTCTAGATGAAGCTAAGTTAATACTATTCCTTTTGCTTATGCTCTTAATTCTCTTTGTTTATGTGCTTAACATGCTAGAATAGATTTTTCTTCATTGCAATATGCTATCTTCCATGCTTAGTTTTTATTTTAGCATTCTTTTTACTATCTATGCTTAGGTTTGATAAATCATGCTTAGGAGTTAATATCTTTTGATGGTTTATGCTTACTTTTGATAGATAGTCATTAGGAATCTTTTCTTTTATGAAGGGAAGAAAATCTTAGCTATTAGATTGTTAATTTTTTAGAGCTTTAAAGTTATATTTTCCAAATCTATACATTGATTTGTCATTAGATTTGAGTGTTTATTTGGGAAAAAGAGAAGAGCATTAGTGTTGGATTAGTGTTACTTAGTGGATTCTAGATAGTCCAATCTATTCATTAGTATTGATTGTTGTTTATTTTGCTTACTTTAATTTGATTCTATTCACATTCTCACACACTTATTCACTTGTTTTAATTCTCACACTCCATTTCTCTATTCACACCATCTTCCACCATGCACCTTTGATTTCACACTTTTAGCACATTTCTTTTTATCTCCATCCACTTATTTTCTATCTTGTTCTCTTTATTAGTTAGTTTTCATGTATGTTTTTAGTTTCTTTCTATCTTGATCTTTCACTTATTTTCACACACTTACTCATTTGATATATCTAACATTGTTCATTTGTTCTTGTTATTTTTCTTTTGTCATTAACTTTGTTACTAACTTGTTACTAACCTTGTTTTCACTTTAGTTCTATTTCTATTAACATCTCTTTGTTATCTAGTTTCTTGTTTTCTTTTAGTTTGCATTTTTTTTTTTATTTCCCTAGTTGTTATTTTGTTTCTTGTTTTCATTTATTTTTGTTATTTCCATTTGCATTTGTTAGCTATATTTGAGTTGATACTCCTTTTCATTGATAATTATTATTTTCCTTGTAACGATCCTCGTGGGAACGATATTCGGACTTCCATAGTCTATATTACTTGAGACAACCGTATACTTGCGGGAAATTCGCCATCAAGTTTTTGGCGCCGTTGCCGGGGATCGGCGTACATAGGAATCCTTGATTTTAAGGATTTTCAACTCTCATATAGCTTAGTTGCATTTTTTTTTTTTTTCTTTCTTTTAGCTTTCATTGCGGATTCTATACATTTTCCTTGTTTGTATTTTTCAGAGATTCCACGGTTGGAGCAAGGAAAGAGGAAAAGAGCAATCAAAGAACATTAACTTAGGAATTTAATTTGCTTTCTTAGAAAATCTTGTATTAGGATTCATTTCAAGTCTGTAATAATTTTTAAAGTTCATTAAAGTTTTCAAAGCATTGTAATAATTAAGGAAGGAGGACGGTTGGACGATACCGTCGCGGCCCCTCAAGTTCGTACACCGAAATTGGTGTCGGTGGCTTGGGTCGACTTCAACCGATCTTCCCCCAATTTAGTTTGGGAGGTGCGTATTTCGATACACCCACGCATCCCCCGTTAGTGGGTCAATTTTGTTGGTTGTTTGATTGTTTAATTGCTTTGTAGTGCTTAAATCATTTTAAAATACACAAAGTAATTTGGAAAGCACACACTTAGTAAGGGCAATCATACCCCCAACAAGATAAGGATTGGATTTCATCACCATTTCCTTGCCCATAGGAACTCATTTTCCTCACTACTTAGGAATCCTTAGCTTTAATAAAATTTGAGTAGAAACGTGACTATAGGACACGAGCATATTAGGAGAAGACCATCAAAGGTTGTACCATTTGCGCTCCTTGACGGAAATCGGTGCCTAGAATAGCCTTGTCCCTTAAGGGAGACAGTTCATCTGTTCTAGGAGTTTGGTATTTAAGCGGAACCTTTGCCACGCGCATCGTGATCCCACCAATCCCCTGGGGGCTTGCCTGGCCGACTACGTTTCATAGGACCGGATTGGAGGCCTAGGTGTACTCTTCACAGTTAGGAGCTGTCTAGTTTAATCTTAGGTAGCCTTAGTTAAGCATAGTTTTGTTTGTTTTTCAAAAATAATTTTGCTTTGTTTGTTTGTGTTTAAGCATTAATCCTCGTTCATCATCACTTGAGCGGACCATCACTTTCGGAGTTGAGTGGTAGTTTATGCACAATTGGTTACGTGTGCAGGGTCGTTTAGAAAGCTTCGATTTATTCGATATCCCTGTTGAGAATTTCGCGGACCCCACTGCCATTGAGGAAATGGCTGACGGAATCCCACCAACCCAACCCATGACTCTTAGGGAGTATATGTACCCAACCCGATCTACCCAGCCCTCATGCATCATCATACCTGCCACAAATGCCTCATTTGAGCTGAAATCCGGCTTAATCCAAATGTTACCAATTTTTCGAGGGGTGGAAAATGAGAACCCATATCAGCATGTGAGAGAGTTTGAGGAAATCTGTGGGACCATGAAGTATAACCATATGTCTGAAGAGGCCCTTAAGCTTAGGTTATTCCCGTTCTCTCTGAAGGAGAAGGCGAAAGCATGGCTTTACGCCCTACAGGCTAATTCCATAAACACATGGGAGGGACTAGTTGAGGCCTTTTATAAAAAGTTTTATTCAAAGCAGAAAACGGCCTTCATTAGACATACCCTGAACAGCTTCCACCAACTGGAGGGAGAAACCATGTATGAGTACATGGAAAGGTTCAAAGACTCATTGTTGCAATGCCCACATCATGGATTCGAAAAGATCCGACTAGTCCAAATCCTTTATGAAGGACTAGACTATCCTACCAAGACCATGGTGGAGTCTTTCTGCAATGGAGTATTCACTCAAAAGACAGCTGACCAAGCATGGACATACCTTGAGGAGGTCGCTGAGAACACTCTCCAATGGGAACCTATCAGAGAGGATCCCAAAAGACCCGTTGTTGCAGAAAGAAGGGGCATGCATAGAGTGGAACCCAAATTTGAGGCCGAGGCCAAGTTGGCCACATTGACAAGGAGATTAGAAGCCCTTGAAATGAACCAGACCTGTCAGCAGACCACCCCAAAAACCCTGGAATCATTAAAGATGAGCCAAGCAGTCAGTGACCCTACTGTCCCACCTTGCACAAATTGTGGAGATTTTACCCATCCTGGATCCCAATGTAGAGCATTCTTTGGTCAAAGTCAGAGTGAGAGTATGGAGGAGGTGAGTGCACTTTACCAGAATACCAGATATGAGCGGCCGAGGTATGATCCGTATTCTAATACATACAATCCTGGTTGGAAGGATAATCCTAATTTTTCATGGACCAAAGGACAACACCAAGGAAACCCTTCTCAGCCAATGGTCCAGCAAATGCCACCTCCGGGATACCAAAAGCCTCAAGTATCCCAAGTGTAACAGGGACCACCCATGGTCCAAGGTTATCAGAATCTTAATCCCCAGAATCAGCAGATAAGTTCTCTAGAGGACACAATGAAAATGTTGGCCCAAAATACCCTCCAATTCCAGCAAAGCACTACTCAAAATTTGAATGCCAATACCCAGTCCATTGCCAAGCTGGAATACACTGTCAGCCAGTTGGCCAGGTCAATAGCTCAAAGAGATAAGAGTACCTTTCCAAGTCAGCCCGAAGCCAACCCCGCAAGCCAAACTTCAACGGGGAAATTTGTTGTCCATGATGACAAGGGCAAAGTCAATGAGCAAGTCAATGCAGTGCATGCAGTTACCACCCGTAGAATGGCCTTAAGGGAGGCTGACACACTAGAAGAGGACCATAGGCAATCTGAGCGGACCCAAGTGAGGAGAGAGCATGTAGTTTTGGAAGAAGAACCCGAGGAACCAAAGAAGGACCCAGAACCTACCAAGGAACTTGAGAAACCAATAGGAGCTGCCTCACCGAGTGAACCCCCTCCTAGAACCTTTGTTCCGAAGGCCCCATACCCTCAGAGGCTAGGTCAAATGAAAAATAATGTCCAGCTGGATAAAATCCTTGAAGTGTTCAAGCAAGTGAGAATTAACATCCCACTATTAGAAGCCATCCAACAGATCCCGACTTATGCCAAAGTCCTCAAAGATTTATGCACATTCAAGAGAGCAACCAATGTACCCAAAAAGGCCTTTCTAGCCCAGCAATGCAGTTCCATCATTACCACTTCAACCCCAATCAAATACAAGGACCCTGGGTGTCCTACAATTTCTTGTCAAATAGGAGATCATCACATAGAACAGGCTTTGCTGGACTTGGGTGCAAGTGTCAATCTACTCCCGTATTCGATATACGAGGAGTTAGGTTTGGGGGAGCTGAAACCAACAAAGGTGACCTTACAACTAGCTGATGCTTCAGTTAGGTACCCCAAAGGTGTTGTTGAGGATGTTTTGATCAAGGTAGGTGAGTTTGTTTTCCCGGTGGACTTTGTAGTCCTTGATACCAGACCACCAATTGGAAATGTTGTGAAGATCCCGGTAATTTTAGGGAGACCATTCCTTGCCACTTCCAATGCCCTGATTAATTGTCGAAATGGTGTGATGCACCTATCGTTTGGGAATATGACAGTCCAAATAAACATTTTCAACGTTGGCAAGCAACCCAGAGATGAGAGTGATTATGAAATTTGTGAGGTGAGTTACCTAGAGGAGCTTATTGAGAGTGTAGGATCACAATTAGTTTGTGATGACCCACTAAAGGCCTGTCTTGCACATTTTGGAGGTAACATTGATGTTGAGAAAAGCATTAAAGAAGTAAATGCATTACTGGATTCTGCCCCTGCTTTTGAGAGGAGTCAATGGCAACCCAAACCAGAGATCTTGACTCCATCGGCTGCCCCACTTGTTCCATCAATTGAAGAACCGCCCAAGCTCGACCTAAAACCACTACCTGACACCCTCAAGTATGTGTTTTTGGGCCCAGCTGAGACCCTCCCAGTCATTATAGCCTCGGACTTGGAAGAAGTCCAGGAACAACAATTGATTGAGATCTTGAAGGATCACAAAGAGGCTATTGGCTGGACAATTGCAGATATAAAAGGAATAAGCCCATCTGTGGTTCAACATCAGATCCATTTGGAAGAAAATGCAAAAACTTCTAGAGAACCACAGAGGCGTCTTAATCCATCAATGAAGGATGTCGTAAGAGTGGAGGTTCTGAAACTGTTGGATTCAGGTATCATTTACCCTATTTCAGACAGCTCATGGGTGAGCCCAGTCCATGTTGTGCCAAAAAAGTCTGGTATAACTGTTGTGAAGAATGAGGGAAACGAGTTGGTGCCTACAAGGACCCAAACAGGCAGGCGAGTGTGCATTGACTATAGAAAGTTGAACTCGGCCACCCGTAAATACCATTTTCCCCTCCCATTTATGGACCAGATGCTTGAGAGACTAGCCGGTCATGCCTTTTATTGTTTCCTAGATGGATACTCCGGCTATAATCAGATACCCATAGCACTTGAGGACCAGGACAAGACAACTTTTACATGTCCTTTCGGTACATTCGCCTACCGGCGCATGCCTTTTGGGCTATGCAATGCACCTGCGACATTTCAAAGGTGTATGATGAGCATATTTTCGGACATGGTCGAGCGATTCTTAGAGGTGTTTATGGACGATTTTTCGGTCCATGGGAGTAGTTTCCAAGAATGTTTGCATCACCTGAACCTTGTTTTAGTGAGATGTCAAGAGAAGAATCTTGTTTTGAATTGGGAGAAGTGTCATTTCATGGTGAAAAGAGGAATTGTCCTGGGCCATGTTATTTCTGAGAATGGCATCGAGGTCGACAAGGCCAAAATTGATCTCATTTCCAACCTGCCACCGCCAAAAACGGTGAAGAATATCAGATCTTTCTTGGGCCATGCAGGTTTTTATAGACGGTTCATTAAGAATTTTAGCAAGATAGCTGCACCCTTGTGCAATCTGCTATCTAAGGATGTGCCTTTTGTCTTCAATGAACCCTGCCTACAAGCATTTGAACAATTGAAAAATGAGTTGACCTCTACCCCGATAATAAAGCCACCTGATTGGACAATTCCCTTTGAACTCATGTGTGATGCTTCTGACCATGCTCTTGGGGCTGTGCTAGGACAGAGAGTGAACAAATCGCCCCATGTCATATATTATGCCAGTAGGACCTTGAATGACGCTCAGCTGAATTACACAACCACAGATAAAGAGTTGTTAGTTGTCGTCTTTGCCTTGGAGAAGTTTAGACCCTACCTGATTGGGTCTAAGGTCATAGTTTACACCGATCATTCAGCCCTTAGGTACCTGTTGATGAAAAAAGTTGCGAAAGCCCGTCTGATTAGGTGGATTCTCTTGTTACAAGAGTATGACCTTGAGATTCGGGACAAAAAAGGTTCTGAAAATGTTGTAGCTGACCATCTCTCCCGATTACCTACTGACCTCGAGCATGAAAGCATCCCATTGAGTGAGAGTTTCCCGGATGAACAGTTGTTGAGTGTCTCCCATTTCCCTTGGTTTGCGGATATCGTTAACTACCTGGTCATTGGACAGATGCCCGATCACTGGTCCAAACAGGATAGGTCCAAGTTTTTGTCTGAGGTTAAGCATTTCTTCTTTGATGACCCATACCTGTTTAAGTACTGTCCAGACCAGATCATTAGGAGATGCATTTCGGAAGAGGACTATTTAAGTGTGATATCCTTCTGCCATGACCATGCCTGTGGTGGGCATTTTAGTTCTAGGAAGACCGCAGCGAAGGTGTTGCAGTGCGGATTTTATTGGCCCACCCTTTTCAAGGATTGTCACACCTTTTGTTTGCACTGTGAGCGTTGCCAGAAATTAGGCAGAATTACACGGAGGAACATGATGCCTTTAAATCCGATGCTTATTGTGGAAATATTTGATGTTTGGGGCATAGACTTAATGGGTCCATTTCCGAGTTCCTTCAGCAATTTATACATTTTGTTTGTTGTAGATTATGTCTCCAAATGGGTAGAGGCAATTCCAACCAGAACAAATGATCGTCATGTTGTTATCAAATTTATTAAAGAAAACATCTTTTCTAGATTTGGTATCCCCAGGGCGATTATCAGTGATGGTGGGAGTCATTTTTGTAATAGCACCTTCGAGAATCTGATGAAAAAATATTCTATCACTCATAAGGTTGCTACTCCGTATCACCCACAGACTAGCGGACAGGTGGAAGTGTCTAATAGGCAAATAAAGCAAATTTTGGAGAAGACAGTCAGTCCTACCCGAAAAGACTGGTCTTCAAGATTGACAGATGCTTTATGGGCTTATCGGACTGCCTATAAGACCCCGATCGGAATGTCTCCATATCGATTGGTCTTTGGGAAAGCATGTCATCTGCCGGTAGAATTGGAGCATAGTGCTTATTGGGCTATCAAAATGTTCAATTTTGATTTAGCTAAAGCCGGTAACCTACGCAAGTTGCATCTCAATGAGTTGGAGGAACTTCGAAATGACGCCTATGAGAATGCCAAGATTTATAAGGATCGGATGAAGAAAAACCACAATCAATCTATTTTGAGGAAATCCTTTGAACCGGGCATGAAAGTCCTTCTGTATAATTCTCGCCTACATCTCTTTCCAGGAAAACTGAGATCCCGTTGGACTGGACCCTTCATTGTGCGCACTGTCTATTTTCATGGGGCAGTTGAGATTGAGAACCCCAAGAATGGGGATGTTTTTAAAGTCAATGGTCAGAGGTTAAAACCTTTTCTGGAACTTAAGGACAAGGATGTCGAAGAAACCCTTGTTCAGGACCCTGTGTATGTTGCATAAGTAATTTTCAGGGTCACGTCGGGCTGACAAAGTGAAACTTAGCGCTGGTTGGTAGGCAACCCAATATTCATTTTTTACATCAACCCATGGTAAGGCGTTCCATTTTTTTTTTTTTTTTTTCCTTGTCCATTTATCATTTCGCATTACATATCATTGAGGACAATGTTTGATTTAAGTTTGGGGGTGTGGTACTGCATTGCACACATATATTTTCCTGTAAATATTTAGTAAAAAAAAAAAATCTTTTCAAAAAAAAAAAAAAAAAAAAAAAAAAAAAAAAAAAAAAACAAAATTTTCCGTGGGATTTTAGCTTGTTAATAAGTTTCGAAATCTTAGTTTACCATACTATCCAAATCCTAAAAAGAGTGTCACAAAATCAAGTCTTGGAAAAATTATTGCACATTTAGCCACATGCGTGTAGTCCAAGTGAAGAGTGGGCACATCTGAGTGACCCTGACAAATCGCTAAGTGGAGATTAAACCAATTGAGTGTAGAGCCTTTCTATTCCTCCAGTGTAAGGACTCTTCTGCGCTAATTCCGAGTAGAATGAAGAGCTACTCAAACTCGTAGTTTTCGGCACATTTCTTTTATCTCATTAGTGCCTATTTCTTTCCAACCATTGAGGGTGTCATCAAAATTGCGAACTAACCTTGACTTGTAGCTTGTGAGCACCTTTCTCGACCTGGTAAAGTGATGATAGGCAATCTAAAATTAAAACCTCATGGCCATTAAAAACCTACCCATAAAAACATTTCCATAGTAACCCTTTTTGAACCTTTATCCTTTATACATTTTTCCCTAAAAAAAAAAAAAAAAATCCCAAAACCTCTCCACCCAAATAAAAAGCCTTCAACCCATTGTTTTTGAGAAGTGTAAGGAAAAGTTGAAGAAAGAAGGAAGTGTGCATTGTTGATACTTCACATGATCAATCCAAGAAAAAAAGTCTTCTCAAAAAAAAAAAAAAAAAAAAAGAGAAAAAAGAAAAAAAAAAAAAAAAAAAGAAAAAGTGAAGATGAAAAAAAGAAAAATCCTTCAAAGAAAACTCAAGACCTTACCTTCTCAGAAACCCTAAAACCTCATTTTCCATATTTTTACCAAACCCTTTCCCCTAACCCCATTACAACCAATAAAAGACCTATTGGATTTCAGGAAAAGTTAGGATGTTAAACAAGTGAGAAGTTGAGTGAGCATTTTCACCCTCAGTTAAATGGTTGTTCTTTCCATGAGATAAATTCTCCAAAAATTCTTCATTCTCAAAAGATATGTGAGTCCTTTTGCCTTACCAATACTCACATATAGAGTGATAAGTCAGAAAATCTAAGCGATTTTATTTCCGAGAGTATGACTGTGAGGCTGAAGTCAAAACGAATGGATTTAGAAGGTGATCAAAGTTGTGTTTTCTTAGAACCCAAAACCGCACAACTGTTGGCTAAACTCACTCAAACACACTCCGGGACTTGAGCATCATTGAAAGATTTTTAGCAATTGGATAGTGTTCTAAACTTGCTTTCATTTTTATTAGCTTGCTAAAAACCCGAGGATATAAATAAAAAGAATTTTGTGGGATTTATTCGCTGAAAACCCTCACGAGACAAAACTCGTCCACTAGGGGAAACTTAGTGGTTAAAATGGCTTGTTGCACGAGCTAAGTGCAGCCGCGATTCCTGCGAAAGTGAGTTAGGATTTTTATTTTTATCGTTTTCTGCTTATAGTTAGTTTTCTTTTATTTTGCTCGGGACTAGCAAAATGTAAGTTTGGGGGTGTGATGAGTTCACAAAAGATATAATTTCATAGCATTATTTTATGAGTTTTCATAGATAAAAGAACTCAAAACACTATTTTTAGCATAAAAATATAAAGTTCCTCCCCACCATGCTTTGCTCATATATTTTCATTATAGATGGCCATTTGTATGCATTTATATGAGTTCCAATGGTTTTCATACAAAATATGTAAAAAAAAAATACTCTCAATTATGTTAATTTCTCTTTGTAGGTGTTAATTGAAGACTAATTTGAAGACTAAAGTTGAGATTCAAGAGTTAAAGAGAGTATTAATTAGTTTGGAAGACAATTGGATGAAGAAATGACAAAGATAGGCCAACAATAAGAAGAAAAATGAAAGACTTGTGTTTGTATTTTGACCATATCTTTTTACTCGGGTGTCCGATTGAGGTGATCTTAGAAGCATTGGAAAGCTTGTTCTAAGACCTACAAATCATATTTCACAACATTTCTCCCAATTCGGACGTTTCGAGGGTCAAAATCACACATCAGTGTGGGGACTGTTTTCTAATACGGGAATTACATTCATATGTTTATATTTCCATTCTTGTAAAGTCCCACATTGGAAAGAAACCAAAAGAGAGCAAGCAAATATTTCTATATAAGGAAGGGAACTCTAGGCATTTAGGACACAAGCAAGGAGAGCCTCCTCCTCTTTACTTAAGATATTCATGTAATTGAGAGCAATTGTAGAGAAAAAGTGAGGAAAGCTTTGTAAAAATTAAAGATTTATAATGAAAGCTTTGTCTTCTCCAATGGGTGGCTAATCACTTTGATTGGATCTTCTAGATGAAGCTAAGTTACTATTATTCCTTTTGCTTATGCTCTTAATTCTCCTGTTTATGTGCTTAACATGCTAGAATAGATTTTTCTTCATTGCAATATGCTATCTTCCATGCTTATTTTTTTTTATTTTAGCATTCTTTTTACTATCTATGCTTAGGTTTGATAAATCATGCTTAGGAGTTAATATCTTTTGATGGTTTATGCTTACTTTTGATAGATGGTCATTAGGAATCTTTTCTTTTATGAAGGGAAGAAAATCTTAGCTATTAGATTGTTAATTTTAGAGCTTTAAAGTTATATTTTCCAAATCTATACATTGATTTGTCATTAGATTTGTGTTTATTTGGGAAAAGAGAAGAGCATTAGTGTTGGATTAGTGTTACTTAGTGGATTCTAGATGGTTCAATCTATCCTTTAGTATTGATTTTTGTTGATTTTACTTACTTTAGTTTGATTCTATTCACATTTTCACACACTTATTCACTTGTTTTAATTCTCACACTCCATTTCTCTATTCACACCATCTTCCACCATGCACCTTTGATTTCACATTTTTAGCACATTTCTTTTTATCTCCATCCACTTATTTTCTATCTTGTTCTCTTTATTAGTTAGCTTTCATGTATGTTTTTAGTTTCTTTCTATCTTGATCTTTCACTTATTTTCACTCACTTACTCATTTAATATATCTAATATTGTTCATTTGTTCTTATTATTTTTCTTTTATCATTAACTTTGTTACTAACTTGTTACTAACCTTGTTTTCACTTTAGTTCTATTTCTATTAACATCTCTTTGTTATCTAGTTTCTTGTTTTCTTTTAGTTTGCATTTTTTTTTTAATTTCCCTAGTTGTTATTTTGTTTCTTGTTTTCATTGTTTTTACTATTTCCATTTGCATTTGTTAGCTATATTTGAGTTGATACCCCTTTTCATTGATAATTATTATTTTCCTTGTAACGATCCTCGTGGGAACGATATTCGGACTTCCATAGTCTATATTACTTGAGACAACCGTATACTTGCGGGAAATTCGCCATCAAGTTTTTGGCGCCGCTGCCGGGGATCAGCGTACATAGGAATCCTTGATTTTAAGGATTTTCAACTCTCATATAGCTTAGTTGCATTTTTTTTTCTTTTCTTTCTTTCTTTTAGCTTTCATTGCGGATTCTACACATTTTCCTTGTTTGTATTTTTTAGAGATTCCACGGTTGGAGCAAGGAAAGAGGAAAAGAGCAATCAAAGAACTTTAACTTAGGAATTTAATTTGCTTTCTTAGAAAAATCTTGTATTAGGATTCATTTCAAATCTGTATTAGGATTTATTTGATGTATTTTTTCAAAACATCGTTAGTGTTATTCTACTTGTTATTTCTCTCAATTTCTTTATTTTAATGAAATTGGTCCAAGAACAAGAGTGAAGAGTCTAAGTCTCTAAGACTTAAAGAACTTTAAAAAAAAAATTAAAAAAAAGGGGAGGGGGATATGTGAGCCGCCCACGGGCTGCACGACCCAGGCCCATCTAGGGGCCGACCCAGCATGGCACGACCAGAGCCGTGCCCTGGGCCGTGCTGGGCTGACCCCAGAGGCCTTGGGCCAGGCACAGCACGGCCCGCATAATTATCATGGGCTGTGCCGGCCTGGCCCGATCGAGCACGGCTGAGCCTTTCTTAAGTGGGCCGTGCCGTGTCCGCATTTTCATCCCTACACCAATCTAAGCTTAAATTAGTCAAATCTCAAAATCATGATGATAAGTCAAAATCTAAGATTTATCAAGTCGAATTTCCTAGAGTTGGTGAGACTTCAAAATTAGACCTCAAAGGACAACCCTATCAAGACCTTAAGTGGATTCCAAAAGTAGACACTTAGACAAACCTTAAGGCCTTGAACCTCATTGACCAACCTATGCATTTAGTCATATGTAATTGTTGGTCATGATACATTTGCATTTTGCCCTCTCATAGTTATACATTTCTTAAAATGCAATGTTCCATTGTGATTAATTGATTTTGTCTTCATGAACTTTTAAAGTTATATCATATAGTTTTCAAAATCATTTGATTGCAATTTATATAATTGATTTGCATTTAGTTCTCATATTGGTATATCTATCAAAAATGCATTTCAATGTTTGTGGATCAATTGATTATGACCACAAAATCTTGTTTCTTAATAAAATATCTTATTCATGATCAATTGATGTTACATCTCATGTTTTTGAAAATCATTTGACTTGATGGATGTCATAGTTAGATCCTTTTGAAAAATCAGATGTTTTGAAAAACAAGTTTTCCATAGATCCTTAAGATATATCCTTTTAAATGGAAACTTATTTTAATCAACTTGTATGTTTTCCAAATAAATTATATCGTTTAAAATGCAAGTTAAAAAATGATTGTGCCTCATAGTTACTTTTCTTGATGAAATCTGAGGATCAAAATTGATTTTCATTTAATGCTTACTAAGTTAGAACTTTTAAATAAAAAATCAATTTTTCTTTGATATACTCGAGATTCAATTGGTTAAAGCTTTATAGTTATATCTCATTTGAATGTGTTTTTGAATAAATACATTTTTCGATTGATATCAAGTCATATATGTTCGAATCAATTTGTATGAGCACTTGTAGTTATATATTTTCTAATACAAATTGAAAATTGAAAATTTATTATCTTCAAAATCATTCTCTTTATGCTCATTGTTGGATTTTGGTTATTGAAATGATTCAAAGATTGTATGAATGGAAATGCTCTAAAGCTTCATTAGTTATATTTATCGAAGCATGTTCCATGTACTCATTTCCTAATGCATATGATTATATCATTTTAAATGGAAATGAATATTGTTACATGCAATTTGCATCTTTGCTCATTTAGTTACATTCTTTTTATGTGCAAATTGAATTGGATGACTTGTGGATCATGAAATAGATTTGCATTTTATACTTAACCTTGTGCACCTTTTTAATGCAAATAGATATATTCTTTATTGATGAAATCTTATGAGTTAGACCTTGATTGGTGATTGATCCTCTCTATGAGAATGTCAAATTGTTCAATGTATGGTTGTGCTCTTAGATACATTTGTAGATACCTTACTAGAACTCTAAAATCCATCAATTTTTCTTTATAGTCATTACTGAAGAGAGATGGTTATGATATTGATTTATGCATGCTTTCATACTAATATCACCTCTGTGCATTTTTCAATCCCATAGTTATATCTATTGATTGATGGATGTTCACATGATGAGTTCATATGACATTACATTTTAAAAACTTGCACGCACTTTCAAGTCATATTTGTGAAATGCATTTTCTCATGTTCATCACTACGCTCACTAGTTTTATTATTAAAATTGATGATTATTTAAGATGTTTAGTGGGATTTTGTGTTTGTCACATCCATGTTCGTAATCATGTCTTATATTCAAATGGTATCATTTTCTAGTGGCATCATATCCAATTGGTACCATATCTTGAGAAAGTATAGACTGTGTGTACATTGGATTGAACTTGATAGTAATATGTTTCTATTTCAAGTCACACATTCCATTAGCATAATAAACTTCATGATTTCCACCTCTCATGCTCAATTAGGTAAATTTCTTAACCACCATGTTATGTGATCACAATCTTGGTTGATTAATGGTGGAGGTTGGCTTAATGATTGAACTTTATTTCATTTCCCTTACACAACATAGGTATATTTACTGTTGGATGAAATGATATACATAGCATATGTTTTTCACAGTCATATTAATTGATGTTATGTTTAGTATACCACCATCACATCAGGGATCTCTAATTTGGATTAATCCTAGTAGTTATATTTTTCTTAATCCCATTTTAGAGTAATTGAGATAATAGTCATATGGCCTAGTAATTTGATAAAATTGAGGTCTATAGGTAAACTTGACTAATCCTATGAAAGTCCAAGAGCGAATCCTAGGGGGGGGGGGGGGGGGGGTGTGAATAGGGTGAGCCACGAAATACTAGACCAATTAAAACTTTTTAACTTTTAAGTCACTTATGCTTTGAGATAGATTAATTTTCATGTGAAGAGAAGCAATCTCTAAGTTAAGCATGCACAAGAAAACTAACAACTACAATCTTGATAGAGTCAAACATAAGAGCATCATCCATGAAAAGAAAATTGAAAGATCAACCATCATGACACAAGCATTTATAGTGGTTTGGCCAATATGCCTACATCCACTCCCGGTAACCCTACCGGATTTCACTATCTTAAATTAAGGTTTAGGATCACCTCAAACCTTACAAATACATCACTTATGCTTTTCAAGGCTAAGCAATACCCTATACACAATGCTTTTCTTAGGCTAAGCAATAACCTTTACAAGATGATTTTCTCTTAAATAAAATGCCTATGGATGCATGGATAAGAGAACAATGAAGTGCAATTTAATTCCTCTAAAAAGGTTGAATAGAAAGTGGAAACTTCACTTCTAGAAGCATGCATATGAATGACAAAGTCTATGAATAATGCATGTACTAGAAATCACTCTATCTCTTTTTAGAAAGATGAAACTTTGATTGATACAAAGATGATAAACATAAGTATGAGAAAGAGTTGTTTTACAAACACTTGGTTTTCCAAAAAATCAAACTTGATTGAGAAAGAACAATCTTAAAATTAACAAGTTAGATTTGAAAACAAAGATTCATAACTCAAGTGAAAGGTATATCATATGTAGATTTCATAAAGTTAAACCATTTCAAAGTTCAAAGCATGTTATGAACCACAACATCTCAAGAAGAAGGCCAACTATTTGATCATGCTTAAAAGAAAGCAAAGATTTTAAAAACAAAGCGTAAAATTAATCTAGGGATAAAGAAAGCACACCCATTTAAAGATCAAAAGTTGAATTAATGGATTGGCTTCATAATCCCTTCACTAATTCTTCTAAAAAGTTGTCCTTTCTTGGCTTTGAAGATTCTACAAAAGTTCAGCCCTTTTTACAAAACAAAAAGTCACTTTTTATAAAGAAAAAGTTCCCAACGGCTAGTGCCCGGTCGACCTGCCCCTGTGCCCGGTCGAGCTCCCCTTAACGGTCAAAAAACTGCCCGTTGCAGAATGAGCCTTAACGGCTAGAATCCTGGTCGACCCGCAGTGTGGCCGGTCGATCGGGTCCATTGGGCCGGTCGACCGACCACACAGGAGGTCGACCGGATTCAGCCCAAAAAACCTGAAATTTTTAGAAACTTGACACTATGAGGGCTGAACACCAAGGGACCTGAGGATCATTAAACAAGCTTTGGAACTGATTTTCTAAAGACATGAAGCTTTCAAACTAAAATATGGATAAAGAAGAAACTTTGAAAAGCTTGAAAAGATTTTGTGAACTTAGAAAACCATGCATAAAAGATGATAAAAACAAAGATTATAAATGATAAATATGCATGAAGATCCTAAGAAGAAGAACATGAATCAATGAGAGGACAAGCTATGAAATTGAATGCATCCTATCAAATTGCAACAAAATAAAAACTCTAACATCCTTATCTTGTAGTTAATCCTCAATTGGTATCACCACCCTCTCTTTGTACTACACAGTTAAATCATTGTCAAATTGTTGACAAAAGGAGAGAATGGATTAAGGGGGAGTATAGATTTTCAAAGGAAGCATTAGCTTTGATCAAGTTCACCCATGTATTGGCTTTGACCCCTTAGCGATTACTAACCGAACATGATAGCCTGTTATGCATTTCATTTTCAATTTCTCTTGTTAACATGTACTATTGAAAGGTATTTTCCTTATTTCATGTGTGTAGATACTTTTGCAATTTAATGTCAAAGGGGGAGAGAATGTTCAAGTTGTCTAAGGGGGGATATTGCATAATCTTCAAAAGGGGGAAAGAATGCATAAATTGCCAAAAGGAGAGAGTGCATGGTCAAAAGGGGAGAGATGAAAGAAGAAAAAAGCTTGGGAGATCAAGAAGATGCTTGGCCAAAGAGAGAAAGCTGAAAAACGACGATTGAAGAACGATCAAGTTCCAAGCATCAAGAAACATGAAGAAAAAGACCGAAAGCTCAAGCCAAGTCAACGAAACATCCAAGAGATTTCAAGACATATGTAGTAGATTATATGGTCTCAATCCAGTGGATGATGTAATAAATTGATTTATCAATATAATCATGCTTTCTACTCATGAGAAGAATGGTGTTTTATTACTTAATGCACATAACCAATACATATGATATGATGGTTCATGAGATGAACCGGGGCCCACGAGCGTATTAGATGTGATGCATGTGTGTGGATGAGATCCACATGTGGGAGATATATGTCACAAATCTTATACTTAAATTGATTCACAACCGGTGATGAGATTGGGCATCTCATCTGACAAGGTTGCAACACTTTGATCACTATGAGATAGTGTGATTTGTCTCGATCATCAGAATGTAAGATTCTGGATTATTGTGCTGGTACATTGGATGTATTGAAGGACCATGAGAAGCACCTTATGAAACATTGTTTATACTTTAAGGTCTGCTCTCATAATTCCCTAGCAATAGGCTCTTAATCCCGAAACATCAATGAACTCAAGTTTTCATCTATTCATTTGCTTTGAGTCACAATTGAGTGAGGCCAACTGTAGGTCAACACCTCGGTGTCTTGCTTATGTGGTAGTAGGAATGTGGGAACATTCAATGGTCAAGATGGAATCTATCGTTATGATCCCCTTGTGTCAATTAATGGATTTATCATTAGTAAGTGCACACCCTCTCAATTAAGAGTTAATTGGATAGTACTGATGATCATTGTGATTAATTTGGTATCGAGGATAATAAGATGTGGATCTAAATTAGTGGGACAGCCGGACAGGTTTAATCAAATTGATCCATAGATATTGATAGAGGGGCCTAGGTGTGGTGATAGGGAAGCTTAGGGTCTTCTTTGTAATTTATTCCTAAAACTGGAGTGCAATTGCATTTATATAGTGGAGTTATTTGCATTTAACTATGGGCCAGGATTGCACATTAGATGTGAGGTCGCGGTGTCCCAGTTAGAGCTAGTTTTCTATGGAATCCATAGTAGTCCCCACGCTAGCCCAAGATCAGATCATTACTAATTCCACTTGAACTAAAAAAGAAAAGGAAATAGAAAGTTACTATTTCCATTGGAAATGAGACTTCTAATAGTAGTTATAGTAATAAGAGAAGGTTAGTAATTATTATAGAATTAGGACTTCTATTGATTATTAGTAAGAGGAGTTGCATAAGGGCTATAAAAGGAGGAGCAAGGGGTTGGACGTCCCCATCCTTTGGAGTGCACGCCCAACCCCTAAAAGTGCAAGAGTTGCACTACTCCGTCTTCTCCTCTCTCTCTCTCTTCAAGTTTCTCTTCCGGTCTGCCTTGAGGTTCTAGTTGGTTTTCTCTTGGAGATCCCACCATTCTTCTTGAGAGAAGAGATCTAAAGTGGGTCATAGCGTGTAAAACAACAAGGTCTTAGAGATCCTAATTCGCTACATGAAGACTTCTTGTTTAAGCTGATTGTCTTCTTCTCCATTAGAGCGCTATCGAGCTCCAAAGGTATAATCTACTTCCTTGTTTGTTGTGGATTTATTTTAGTTGCATGGTGATGCTATTTATTATCTTGGAGATAGTGTTTACTGATCTTGATCATGAGTTTAAGGTTTTTGGATCCTGGATTGGGTTTTGTAGCCTTATGGATTACTGATCTCTGCATCAAGTAGATCAAAAAAATTTTAAACTCATCGATGAGGCCCACCTATTTTCAACAAATGGTATCAAAGCCATACCTCATCTCTAATTATATTAGATCAGTTTTCTAGATCTAATCTTTGCATGAGATGCAAAGAGGATAGACCTAGGGCTATGTAAGGATCAGTCTTGATTGAGTTTGCTTACGTTTTGAAGTAGATCCATGTTTGAAATGTCACAAAAGGGTTTAATTATGATGGAAGGATAGTAGGATGTCACTATAAGGTATTTGGGATCATTAGGAACAATTTGGGATCAGCGGGAAGCAAATCTAGAAAAACCTAAATTTTTGGGTTTGTTAGGTCGGCCAGCCGAACAGATCAAGTCGGCTAGCCGAACCCAGGAAGTATGTTTTGGTTTTTTTACCCAAATTTTTCCTTTGTCATCCTGTCTTTCCATTATAATTTGGCAACCTGGTTTTGTGAGATGTTTGGTTGTATGTGATACTAACCTTGCAGGTTATTATGTCCTCTCCATATGGCTCACAAGTCTTTTACTTTCTTTTCATGGTTATTGGTTTATTTGAGGATAAGTATAAATGTCATCATGGTTTCCTTGGTTTTCCGTGAAAGGGCAAGGCACGGTGAATTTTCCTATAGCCTTTTTATTTCCATTATTAGATTACCATGCAAGTCTCATCGTCGATGCATAGGAATTTATGCAATTTTCCAATTTTGTAAATTCTAGCGGTGTCCGAGACGAAGAAGGAAAGTGAAGTTGGACTCCTAATCAAAGAGTTTGAAGATTACCAAAAGTGTTTTGGAGATGCCCAAAGAGTTTGAGGAATCCCAAAGTTTTAAAAATTCTAAGAAGTCCAAGAAGTCTCTTCCGCTTGGGCCACGTGGAGGAGAGGAGTAGTTTTTATTTTTGCACTATCTTTTTATGGATGTCTGCTTATTATAGAATGATTCCAAATCTAATCCAAACATATCATTTTCCAAAATTGGTCAAATCACATTAATTTTTGGAAAGAGTTCTAATTAGTGTTGGTGAACCCATGAGATGGACCCATTGGCAACACTAATATTAGAAACTGGACTTTCCTTAAATATAACTTGACTTGAAACTAATCATTGGTCATATCATAAGATGATTTGATGTATATGGTGGGCCCATAGACCTTAAAAAGAAATCCTCAATTCTAAAATATTAAGTGAGAGCGGGCCATTTAAATTGATAAATCCCCATGGTATTCCACCATAGGTTCATTGTAAAGAAAGTATTAGCCTCGCGCCATCTTGAGAATGGCCATTCCCCATGGAGAGCTTTTATTTGTCTGGCTACTAGATATGGATCTTTTTATGGATAGTATTGGTGAGAAGGAGTAGGCACACTCCTCAAGGAAGAGTTGCCCACAATGGTTGTCACGCAATGCTAGTTGGTGGGTTACACTTAACTAAAATAATGATGTAGTATCCCTAAGTTTTTGCCTCATGTATTTTAGAAACCAAAGCTAATCGGGAGTCATACATTATTTGGTATGAGATACCTAGATAATAATGAATGATGAGGGATCATAGATAGTTAGTCTTAATCCTAATTTTGACCAACTTTATCCGCACCAATTTAGGTGGTATTAGTACTCCCCAAGGAGGCACATCTCAAGGGATTGGAATTCTGATGTATTATGAATTTAGTGGTTATGAGGATTCCCACATAAATTTGCTAAAATACTAAACCCTAATGTCATTTATATTCTTTAATTGAATGTATGGTTATGTGCTATAGTTTTATTCAAGCATGAATTCATATACTTTCAATCCACTTGCGACTATCCTCAGCCAGAATAAGTTGGTTGGATCCAACTACGTGGACTGGAAAAGGAACCTTGATATTGTCCTGACTGCTTCAGGATACAGATATGTCCTTACCACACCCTGCCCTGAGGAGCCTATGCCAGATGTATCACAAGACCAGAAAGACCTTTACACCAAATGGACCAAAGACGATGAGATGGCCATGTGCTATATGCAGGCATCCATGTTTAGTGTTTTACAACACCAACATCAATCATATAAGACTACATCCGATATTATATCGAACTTAAAGGAGTTGTTTGGGGACCAAGAGAGGCCTGCTAGGCAGGCTGCCATGAGGGTACTCATGAGCACTAAGATGGGCGAATGAACCCCAGTACGGGATCACATGTTGAAAATGATGGACTCATTGAATGAGTTAGATTTATTGGATGCTGCGATTGAAGTAGAATCGCAGATCGACAGATTCATTCAACCATTTCAAGATTAATTATAATATGAATAAGATTGAGGGCATCATGAAGAAAAAGCCAACTGCCCTGATGACAAAAAAGTCAGTTGCCAGGCCAAGCCAAAAGGCAAAGGCCGAAAAGGCAAAAAGAAATCAGTCCCCAAGGGTCCTAAGGTGGAGAATGGTGCTACTGGTGGTGTGGCAAAGGCTAAGGGTACGAGAACAAAAGGAAAGTATTTCCATTGTGGTATAACAGGACATTGGAAGAGGAATTGTCCTATTTTTCTGTCTAAGAAAAAGACCTCAAGTATGATTGAGTCACTTGTTTCTGAAGTTAGTTTTGCAACTAGTACTTCAGAATTCTGGTGTATTGACTCCGGTGCATCTAATCACATCTGTAATTCGTTGCAGGGGTTTCAAGAAACGGGGAGGCTTAGTGGCGGCGAAATCATTATTAACCTGGGATCGGATGCTAAGGTAGAAGCGGTGTTAGTGGGAGTAGTTACTTTATTGTTTTCAGATATTAAGTTGATTTTGTCAGATACATTATATATACCGTCTTTACGGCGAAATTTAATTTTAGTCTCTAGGTTGGTGAATAAGAGTTATTATGTTACTTTTGGTACTAAAGTTGTCATAAAGAGGAACGGTACTTTTATATGTTATGGCATGGTAATCAATAGACTTTATTTGATAACTCCCATAATGTATGAGATACATGACACCAAAATAATCAATAGGCTATCATTAAAGAGGAAGTTACATTCATCTAATCCAACAAAACTTTGGCACCTAAGGCTAGGTCATATTAACCTAAACATGATTGATAGGCTAGTGAAAGATGGTATCTTGCTTTTATTGGTGGTAGAACCAATGCCTGCCTGCGAGTCCTGTTTGGAAGGTAAAATGACCAAAAGACCCTTTTCATCTAAGGGCAATATGGCCAAATATTTATTAGAATTAGTGCATACTAATGTGCGTGGACCCATAAATGTTAGAGCCAAAGGAGGATATGAGTACTTCATCACTTTCACAGATGATTACTCAAGATATGGATACATATACTTTATGTACCGCAAGTCCGAGGCTTTTAAAATGTTCAAAGAGTTTCGAGCAGAAGCGGAAAAGCAATTAGATAAAAGTATCAAGACTCTTCAATCAGATCGAGGAGGGGAATATCTCCCTGCTGAATTTATGGGATACTTACCAGAGAATGGGATTCTATCCCACTTGTCTGCTTCTGGTATGCCTCAACAGAATGGAGTAGCAGAAAGAAGGAACCAGAATCTTTTAGATATGAACAAGTCTGTGTTAAGTTTCCCATGGTTACCTATATCATTTTGGGGATATGCTTTAGATACTGCAATGTACATACTAAACCTCGTAACACCTAAGTCTGTACCTAAGACTCCTTGGGAGTTGTAGTCCGGGCGAAAGCTTAGTCTACAACATTTACATATTTGGGGTTGTCCAGCACACATGCTGATGGTTAAGACGGATAAGATAAGTTGGAATCGAAGTCAGAAGTGTGCACTTTTATAGGATATCCTAAAGGAACAATAGTTTGGTTATTTCATAATCCTAAAGAGCATAAAGTGCTTGTCAGCACGAATGCGGTTTTTCTGGAGGAAGATTATGTGATTGACTGGAAATCTTTAGAGAATGTTATCCTGGAAGAAATTCAAGAGCAATCAATTCCATATCCAAGTATGACCGAACTTGAAGAGAATCCGCTCATACCTGACCTAGTAGTTACACCAGTGCATCGTCGCAGTGGGAGAATTGTCAGGCCCCCTGACAAATTCTAGTTCTTGGGAGAGTCTTACGAGGCAATCTAGGAAGAACCAAAACAAGATCCCTGTAACTATGATGATACAATCAATGACATAGATTCGGGATGTTGGCAAGAAGCTATGAAAGCTGAGATGGAGTCTATGTATTCTAATCAGGTTCGGGACACTTGTGGACTTGCATGTCCATATTAAACATATTGAGTGCAAGTAGGTCTACAAGAGAAAAAAAGGACCAGATGGAAGAGTGGAGACCTTTAAGGCCAAGCTTGTTGCGAAAGGGTATACTCAGAAAGAGGGTATCGATTATGAGGAAACCTTCTCGCTAGTAGCCATGCTCAAGTCCATCCGGATACTCTTATCCATTGCATCTCATCTCGATTACGAGATTTGGCAAATGGATGTCAAGACGACATTTTTCAACGGCCATCTTGAGGAAGACATCCATATGATGCTGCCATACTGTTTTGTAGCTAAAAAACCAAGAGCAAAGAGTTTGCAAGCTGCAAAAGTCCATTTATGGACTGAAGTAGACATCCCGAAGCTGGAACATCTGTTTTGACCAGGAATCAAGTCATTTGGTTTTTGTCAAAATCCGGATGAGTCATGTGTGTCTACGAAAAGTGAAGGAGATAGGGTAGTTTTTCTGCTTTTAGATGTCGATGACATCCTTCTCCTCGGGAGAGACATAGGAATGCTATCAACAGTAAAAGTTTGGCTAAGACTTTTGACATGAAGGACTTGAGAGAAGCTAGTTATATCTTAGGGATCAAACTCTATCGAGACCGGAAAAATATAATGATTGGCTTATCCCAAGTTGCGTACATAGATAAGGTACTGGTATGTTTGTTATGCAAGACTCCAAAAAGAGTATCACACCTTTTAGGCATGGAGTGCACCTTTCCAAGGATCAGTGTCTCAAGACACCTAAGGAAAAGAAGCAGATGAGGGCGATACCATACGCTTCGGTTGTTGGTGGCCTCATGTATGCTATGCTTTATACCAGACCGGATATCTGTCATGCAGTAGGCCTAGTCAACAGATATTAGTCTAACCCAAGTCCTGACCATTGGACTACTGTGAAATGTATTCTCAAATACATGAGAAGGACGAGAGATTACATGTTGATTTACGGCAGTGATGAGCTGATTCCAGGAAATCAACCTCTAGGTATGTGTTTATGCTTGGTGGAGAAGCTGTTAGCTAGAGGAGAATTAAACATGACTGTACTGCTGATTCCACCTTGGAGGTTGAATATGTAGCAGCTTGTGAAGCAGCTAAGGAAGCATTGTAGCTCAAAAGATTCTTTATGGAAGTTGGAGTGGTCGCTTTGGCGCGACAGCCGATCACAGTTTACTGTGACAGCAGCGGGGCAGTCGCTCATTCCAAGGAACCCAGGAGCCAAAAAAGCCAAAAGCATGTATAGAGGAAATATCATCTAGTCGGTGAGATTGTGCAGAGAGGTGACATTACCATCACCAAGATAGCATCTGCTGATAATCTCCCGAGTCCCTTTACTAAGCCATTGACCACTAAAGTCTTTGAACAACATTTAGACGGGATGGGCATGAGATGCAACCCTGATTGGCATTGAGCCCAAGTGGGAGATTGTTAGATTATATGGTTTCAATCCAGTGGATGACGTAATAAATTGATGTATTAATATAATCATCCTTTCTATTCATGAGAAGAATGGTGTTTTATTACTTAATGCACATAACCAATCCATATCACATAATGGTTCATGAGATGAACCGGGGACCACGAGTATATTAGATATGATATATGTGTGTGGATGAGATACACATGTGAGAGACATATGTCACAAATCTTATACTGAAATTGATTCACAACCGGTGATGAGATTGTGCATCTCAACTGATAAGGTTGCATCACTTTGATAACTATGAGATAGTGTGATTTGTCTCGATCGTGAGAAAATAAGATTCTAAATCATTGTGCTGATACATTGGATGTATTGAAGGACCATGAGAAGCACCTTATGAAATGCTGTCTATAATTTTAGGTCTGCTCTTATAATTCCCTAGCAATAGGCTCTTAATCCTGAAACATTAATGAACTCAAGTTTATATCTATTCATTTGCTTTGAGTCACCAATGAGTGTGGCCAACTATAGGTCAACATCTCAGTGTCTTGGTCACGTGGTAGTAGGACTGTTGGAACACTCAATTGTCAAGATGGAATCTATATTTATTAGCCCCTTATGCCAATTAATGGATTTATCATTAGTAAGTGCGCACCCATCTCAATTAAGAGTTAATTGGATGGTACTGATGATCGTTGTGATTAATTTGGTCTCAAGGATAATAAGATGTGGATCTAAATTAGTGGGACAGGTTTAATCAAATTGATCCATAGATATTGATAGAGGGCCCTACTTGTGGTGATAGGGAAGTTTAGGGCCTTCTTTGTAATTTATTCCTAAGACTGGAGTGCAATTACATTTATATAGTGAAGTTATTTGCATTTAACTGTGGGCTCGGATTGCACATGAGATGTAAGGTCGCGGTGTCTGATAAGTCCTTAAAAATGCATAATTTCCACATCATTTAGATTATTTAAGGACTTAATCATCAAATTATGGACCATTTTAGTAGAAAAATCATGATATTATGTTTATGGCCATCAAAGTTTGAATTCGAGTCAAAATTCGTCCAAAAATTTTATTTTCACATAAAATCATGAGTTCTTTTATTTTTGGCATTGAAATTCACAAATTTCTCATTACTTTTTATTTACACATGAAATAATGAATTTTATTTGCACCATTGATTTAATTAAAGAAAATTTGATAAAATGGTGACATTTTATTCAGCCCGCATCTTGCATAATTCCTTCCCTATATGAATAGATTATTCTTTGACATTTATTTTTATTTCTGTAGGGAATTTCAGAAATTGGGGCCCGCGGAAGAGAATTGATGAAGCAAATGCATCATGGACCCATCTACATTTGGCATAAATTCCAAGGAGAGAAAGTGGGCCCATCTAAGGATACTTTTCCAGCCATGAAGAGTTCAAAAAAAACGGGAAGATCTTTTTAAGCTATCCAAGTTGGAAACCAAATCCAAGTGTCCAAGATTCCAGCACTAATTTGTTAAAGATATCTTCAAAAAGATAGGACTCAAAGATTTGAATCTTGCAACCCAAGATCCTCCCAAAGCTTCACACGTCCAATGCAAGGATTTTCCCAAAGCTATCACATGTCCAACCATATTGTTTCAAATTTTGAATTAAATCCAAAGTGGCCTAAGTGGGAAAGTTGCATGACATAAAGAATCCTACCTTTAGTAGGATGGTGTGCTAAGAAATCCAAGAAGATAAGGAGCTGGAAAATCCCTTTAAACTCTCCCAAAAACCCTCTTAATCCTAATCCAACTTGGACCCCACACTACTTATCCTTCCCAAACCAAAAACCTTGCAACCCAAGATACCAAAAAATATAAAAAGACCACAAATGGGGTTGCACGTGAATTCAATCTCCTCCCATCTCTCTTGGACGACCAGCAAACCACTCTTCCTCGTTTCCATTAATTTTTCTCTATTTCTCATCCTTCCATCACAATTTCATCCAAGACCTTCCCTAAGGCACACCCCCACTTGGATTTCTACGCCACCACGCCGCCGCCGTTCCTACTGTCGTTCCATCATCAACCAGTCATTTACTTCTCTATTGGTGAAGGATTGAAGACTTGAAGATGGGATTATGCGCAAGTCCTATTTTCTTCGTGTGTTCGATCTAGGGTAAGGAAAGATTTTTTTTTTTTTTGATTAATATTGGGAAATTTCTAGTTTATTGGTTTACTTTAATTTAAAAGACGCAATTAGTGACGTCAAGGTGTCCCGCCTTGGATCAGCATCGTGTGTTTGTGGGTAGTGACAGTACGCACTTGGTGCGGTGTTTTTGCAGTCTTTTTATTAATTTTGCCAATATAACGTTGTGATTTCCATAATACGAATATTTAGAAATTTTTTTATTCTTATTTATGAATGATATTATTAATGGATTTTTTTACTTTTAATGCATGATTTATTTACTTTTATGCAATTGGAGGTTTAATGTCTTTTATGTTTTTGCAGTTTTTAGATTAGGATTTTTAGATTAGGATTTTTTTTATATGAGATTGTAATTTTTAATTTGGATTTGTAATTAAATTTTAATTTCAATTTCGTAGAGATTTATTTATTTAGATTTTTGATAGGCTAGATTAGTTTTTCAATAGGACAGGTTTTGCGATTAATTACTCCCTATGGATCGATCTCGGACTTCACCGAGTTATTACTACAATCGCGGCCTTGCACTTGGGGCTGACGATCAAGTTTTTGGCACCGTTGCCGGAGAGTTTTTCTTCGCTTGAGGTAATTTTTCCAATCTATTTTTTTAATTGTTTTGTGGGTGTGCCTTTACTATTCCGCAATCATTCTAGATCTAAGGGTAGCATACATGGAATGTTTGGACCAGCCCTATTGCATTAAAATGTGGATTTTTAATCTCTGATTTTTGATAAAATTGGGACTATTCCAGATCTGAAAAACTATTTTTTCTCATTTTTTTTTTCAAAAATCACATCAATTTTGGAAAATTGCCTAGTTTACTTGTTCTAATTTGGACTAGTTTAGGTCGAATTTTTTTATTTGCTGATTAGGATTAATTAAGGTGTGTTAAAATCTGTTATTTTTCATATTTTTAGGTTTCTAAAGTTTCCAAACAAATTATGGAACTTTCCCTCACAAAGGCAAGTCTTAGATCGCGCAAATTCGGCTTTTTAGCCACCAAACTTGCCAAAATTTGAAAATTTCAGAACTTTAATTGGAAACTCAGTTATTTTAGTTGTTTTTAAATTTAAAAGAACTCTTAAAAACTTGTTAGAATTTTTTTTAAGAAGGTTAGTTATTTCTTTGGAAAGCCGAACAAACTGCCTTTCTTGATTGGTTCGATGTCTAGGTAAGTCTTGTCCCATTAGATTAGGGAGACAAATCTCTTGTTCTAGAAGGTGGTTTTTAAGCGGGACCCTTGCAACGCATCGTGACCCCACCACTGATCTGGGGGCTTACCTGGTCTGGCCAGTTTCATAGAATTGAGTTTGAGAACTTTCCTTAGAGATATCAAACTCTCTAAGATTAAGACTTGTAAGAATTTGGGAATATTATTTTAAATCTAAAAACGGACCTTAGGTAGTTTTTCTTTCTAGGTTTCTTTAAAAAAAAAAATTCAAAATTCCAAAAACGAAAGAAAGACCCTCACCTTCTTGGCAGAGGGACACCTCAAATCGGTTAGAAAGGAAGGATTCACCTGTCAAGAACTTGATTAAATTCTACGAATCTAGATCTCCTGCTCTTAGGATTTCTAATATGGTTGATGAGCATAGTGATAATGATGAAATTCGGAATGAGAACGGTAATAGGAATGGACCCAATAATAATGGGGAGGTGAATCAACCACTTAGGAGTCTACGTGATTACCTTCACCCTACATGACAAGCCACACCGTCATGCATGGTTATACCCGCAGGTTCGGGTCAATTTGATATCAAACCGGGTGTAATCCAACTCCTCCCCAAATTTTGTGGACTTGAATCGGAAAGTGCATATTTGCACATAAAAGAGTTTGAAGAAGTGTGTGCAACACTACACTTCAATAATGTGAGGGAAGACCTTATTAAATTTCGTTTATTTCCATTTTCCCTCAAAGATAAGGCTAAGGCATGGCTTCACTCCTTACAGCCCAATTCGATTGCTCTATGGTCCGACATGGTCTGCGAATTTTTAAAGAAATTTTTTCCATTGCATAAGACCAACACCTTACGAAGGAATATTATGAATTTTAAATAAAAAGACAAGGAGTCTTACTATAGGTGTTGGGAACGCTTTAATGAACTACTCCTTGCATGTCCCCACCACGGATTTGAATTGCACAATACAATTGGTCACTTTTATGATGGACTTAGTCCAGAAACACGTCAATTCGTGGAGATGATGTGCAATGGGGAGTTCATGGCAAAAAACCCAAATCAAGAATGGACCTACCTTCAGTTTTTAACAGATAGTGCACACAATTGGGACACATCTGAATGTATAGACCCCATAAAGCAATCAAATCAGGCCAAGGGAGGGGGGTTATATATATTAAAAGAAAATGATGATCTTCAAGCAAAAATTGCATATCTTACAAGAGAAGTTGAGTCCTTGAAATTTGTGAAGAATAAGGAACCTGCTATAGTTTGAAGCATCTGTGCGGGTGATAAACACATTTCTTCAGAGTGCCCAACACTCCCTGCTTTTCAAGAAGTGTTTCACGAGCAAGCAAATGCCACCAACACATACAACTGGCAATTTAATAATTCTTTGGGTAACACGTACAGCCCTAATTGGAGGAATCACCCCAACTTTAGTTGGAGGAATGGCCCAAATGCTACTCCGCCCAATTTCAACCAAATGTCAAATCAATATGGGGGTACTTCTGGTACATATGCTCAAAACACACAGCAAGTGGTACCCCCTACAACTCAAATGACACCTTGGGATGAACTTGTGGCTAAGTTTATGGTGAATCAAGAGTCCATCAACAAGAAACATGATAGAAACTTTGAGAATTCACAGAACACCATGCAGAACCTCTACAAATTGATTGAAGCACAAAATAATGGGGCTTTTCCAACCTAACCACAGCCCAACCACAGCCCAATCCAAAAGGGCAATATGAGGTTCATCAAGGTGGTTCGTCAAATTCAAAGGAGCAGGTTCAAGCTGTCATTACTCTACGTAGTGGTAAAGAGATTGAAAAGCCTGATCTGGAAAAAAAAATAAACAACCTACATCCTCAGATCAGGAAAGGAAAGAAAATGAAGTCCCTCCTATCAATTAGAAAAGTCCAATTCCTCCGGGATTCAAGCCCTTACCGCCTTTTCCCAATCGAATAGCTCCTCTCAAGCCATCAATACAGAACCAAGAAATCTTAGATGTGCTTAAAGATGTTAAAATTAACATCCCGTTGTTAGACGTAATTAAACAAGTCCCATCTTACGCAAAGTTTCTTAAGGAATTGTGAATGTTTAAGCGTAAGATACATGTACAAAAGAAAGCGTTTCTCACTGATCAAGCTAGTGCAATTCTAAAGTCTCACTGATCAAGCTAGTGCAATTCTAAAGCACGACACTCCCCTTAAATTCAAAGACCCAGGATGCCCCACGATTTCGTGCATTATTAAAAATTATCAAATTGAAAAAGCGCTGCTAGATCTTGGGGCAAGTGTCAACTTACTACCTTATTCGGTCTATGTAAAATTGGGCCTGGGCAAACTCAAATCCACCCAGGTTACTCTGCAGCTCCCAGATCGATCAGTCAAAATATCAAGAGGGATAGTAGAGGATGTGCTTGTGCAGGTTGACAAGTTCTACTTTCCAGTAGACTTTATTGTACTAGACACTCATCCTGTGGCAGATCCTCATGCTCAGATTCCGGTAATTTTGGGGGGACCATTTTTAGCCACATCCAATGCACTGATCAATTGCCGGAATGGAAAAATGACGCTATCTTTTGGTAACATGACATTAGAGCTTGATGTTTTTTTATCTTCGCAAACAACCATGGGATGATAATGTAGACCTTGACGGAGTGGATTTCATTGATAGTTTGGAAGAACCCGTGCTTAAAGATACTAGGATGAACTGTTCTAAGGTATGGCTGGCACTGGCTGACCATGGACCACCCCACTCAAATATGACACCTCTCCTTTCGAACATAAATGATTCGTGCTTAACAGTGGAAGAGAGCTTTTCGATGGTCACCTCTTCACATTTGGGCAAAGAACATGCAGTACAAATGTTGCCTGTGCTTAAGGATTTCATTACTGAAAATACCAATAGGGTTCTTGTCTATTGTGAAGAGGAAGATTTTGTTTGGGATGCAGGTGGATCTACATTTGTACATTATTAGACTAGATCTCTTTTAGTTTCTTTTGTTTTGTGTCTTTTGTCTCACATTGGACAGGATCACGGGAGATCTACAGTTTTCCAGGTGCCGCCTTCCCCTTTATCTCTTGCAATTTACTTCACCTCATGTTACATTCTTTCGCATTTCATGTATGACATGAGGACGCTGTCTAGTTTAGATTGGGGGGTGGGAACAAGCACACTTGTCCAATTTTAAACAATTTCTTTTTTCAAAAAAAAAAAAGGTTTTTTCAAAAGAACTTGATGATTCGAAGATGTCTAGAAATCTTGAATTTCAGAATTTTTGGAAGGAAGTAAAATGAAGGTTCACAATTAAAAAAAAAAAAAAAAACAGAGAATACCGAACTTTGTTTTTCACAGTAACACGTGTACATCATTTCAAAAGTTTTGGATAAAAATATTTAAGTGTCATTTTCAGAGTTCTTTCAAAAGAGAAAAAAAGAGACGACTTTCTGAAGTTTGGCCATATGAGTTCTCCTGGTTCATTGGTAAGGTTAGGCTAACCAAAACCAGTGAAATAATTTGGGCGAATTGAAAAAGGCTGCCTATTGTTGGGGGACCGTTTAAAAAAAGAGAGAAAAAAAAAAAGGTGATAAGGGATGCACAAATAGGTGTTTATAAAAATAAAAAGTGCTGAGAATAATAAAAAGTTGTGTGACTAGTTTGGGTTCGTAGCCTTTTTAACCCGAGCTAGTAAGCCCATAGGGGTATTTATATACCTAATGCCCTAAAGACATCTATTTTGGGAGTCATTGGCCGAATGCTTGTTACATGGGTTAATTAAAAAGCTTAAGGGACCTGGGCATTGCACAGTCACATTTTATCCTTAGAAAAAAAAGAGAGAAAAAAAATTAAAAAAATCAGGAAAAAAAAAAGATGCCTCTCGCGGCCTTTGGAAAAAACAGTAGTGTGAAAGCCGTCATAGTAGCCTTAAGAGGAGACTTGTATTTAACCCGAATCTAAGAAAGTTGGAAATCATGAGAGAGAATTCTGTTTTCATGGCATTATCATTTAAAGTTTTTGATTTGATGTATACACTTGCACAAAGCACCCAAAGTTTTGGTATAATTTTTGGAAAAAAAAAAAAAACTGAAAAGAAAAACGTGAACCAGATTTTGAAAAGTCTGAAATCTTGATTATTCAAGGATTCAAGGCATCCAATTTGACTCAATCGTCTTTTGAAAAACCTTCCGTTGATTTTTTTATTTTATTTTTAAGTAAATGAATTTTGTGGGCATAGTCACTGCAAACCCTCACAAGGCACAACTCGTCCACTAGGGGTGAATTAGGGGTTCAAGGGCTTGTTGCATATGCTAAATGCAGCCGAGAGTACCAGCGAAAGTGGTGTTTTCTTTTTTTGTCTTTGCATTTAGATTATATTAGATTAGGCTAGAAGACCTACCCTAGTTCGCATATTTTGCTCGGGACTAGCAAAATGCTGGTTGGGGGGTGTGATAAGTCCTTAAAAATGCATAATTTCCACATCATTTTAGATTAATTAAGGACTTAATCATCAAATTATGGACCATTTTAGTAGAAAAATCATGATATTATGTTTATGGGCATCAAAGTTTGAATTCGAGTCAAAATTCATCCAAAATTTGTATTTTCACATAAAATCATCAATTTCTTTATTTTTGGCATTGAAATTCACAAATTTCTCATTACTCTTTATTTACACATGAAGTAATGAATTTTATTTGCACCATTGATTTAATTAAAGAAATTTTGATAAAATGGTGACATTTTATTGGGCTCACATCTTGCATAATTCCTTCTCTATATGAATAGATTATTCTTTGACATTTATTATTATTTCTATAGGAAATTTCAGAAATTGGGGCCCGCGGAAGAGAATTGATGAAGCAAATGCACCATGGGACCCATCTACGTTTGGCATAAATTCCAAGGAGAGAAAGTGGGCCCATCTAAGGATACTTTTCTAGCCATGAAGAGTTCAAAAAAATGGGAATATCTTTTTAAGCAATCCAAGTTGGAAACCAAATCCAAGAGTCCAAGATTCCAGTACTAATTTGTTAAAAATATCTCCAAAAAGATAGGCCTCAAAGATTTAAATCTTGCAACCCAAGATCCTCCCAAAGGTTCCAATGCAAGGATTTTCCCAAAGCTATCACACATCCAGCCATATTGTTTCAAATTTTGAATTAAATCCAAAGTGGCCCAAGTGGGAAAGTTGCATGAGACATAAAGAATCCTACCTTTAGTAGGATGGTGTGCTAAGAAATCCAAGAAGATAAGGAGCTGGAAAATCCCTTGAAACTCTCCCAAAAACCTTCCTAATCCTAATCCAACTTGGACCCCACACTACTTATCATTCCCAAACCAAAAACCTTGCAACCCAAGATACCAAAAAAATATAAAAAGACCACAAATGGGGTTGCACATGAATTCAATCTCCTCCCATCTCTCTTGGACGACCAGCAAACCCCTCTTCCCCTTTTCCATTAATTTTTCTCCATCTATCATCCTTCCATCACAATTTCATCCAAGGCCTTCCCTAAGGCACACCACTACTTGGATTTCTACGCTACTACACCGCCGCCGTTCCTACTGTCGGTCCATCATCAACCAGTCATTTACTTCTCTATTGGTGAAGGATTAAAGACTTGAAGATGGGATTATGCGCAAGTCCTATTTTCTTCATGTGTTCGATCTAGGGTAAGGAAATATTTTTTATTTTTTTTAGTTTTGATTAATATTGGGAAATTTCTAGTTTATTGGTTTACTTTAATTTAAAAGACGCAATTAGTAAGGTCAAGGTGTCTCGCCTTGGATCGGCATCGTGTGTTTGTGGGTAGTGACAGTACGCACTTGGTGCGGTGTTTTTGCAATCCTTTTATTAATTTTGTCAATATAACGTTGTGATTTCCATAATACGAATATTTAGAATTTTTTTTATTCTTATTTCTGAATGATATTATTAATGAATTTTTACTTTTAATGCATGATTTATTTACTTTTATGCAATTGGAGGTTTAATGTCTTTTATGTTTTTGTAGTTTTTAGATTAGGATTTTTAGATTATGATTTTTTTTATTTGAGATTGTAATTTTTAATTTGGATTTGTAATTAAATTTTAATTTCAATTTCGTAGAGATTTATTTATTTAGATTTTTGATAGGCTAGATTAGTTTTTCAATATGATAGGTTTTGCGATTAATTACTCCCTGTGGATCGGCCTCGGACTTCACCAAGTTATTACTACAATCGCGACCTCGCATTTGGGGCTGACGATCAGTGTCCCAGTTGGAGCTAGCTTTTTATGGAATCCGTAGTGGTCCCCACCCTAGCCCAAGATTAGATCATTAGTAATTCTACTTGAACTCAAAAAGGAAAGGAAATAGAAAGTTATTATTTCTATTGCAAGTGAAACTTCTAATAGTAGTTATAGTAAGAAGAGAAGGTTAGTAATTATTATAGAAGTGGGACTTCTATTGAATATTACAGGAGGAGTTGCATAATGACTATAAAAGGAGGAGCAAGGGGTTGGATGTCCCCATCCCCTGGAGTGCACGCCCAACCCCTAAAAGTGCAAGAGTTGCAGTACTCCCTTTTCTCCTCTCTCTCTTCAAGTTTCTCTTCTGGTTTGCCTTGAGGTTCTAGTTGGTTTTCTCTTGGAGATCCCACCATTCTTCTTGAGAAAAGAGATCTAAAGCGGGTCATAGCGTGGAAAACAACAAGGTCTTAGAGATCATAATTCCCTACAAGAAGAATTCTTATTCAAGTTAATTGTCTTCTTCTCCATTAGAGCGTTACCGAGCTCCAAAGGTATAATTTACTTTCTTGTTTGTTGTGAATTTATTTTAGTTGCATGGTGATGCTATTTACTATCTTGGAGATAGTGTTTACTGATCTTGATCATGAGTTTCAGGTTTTTGGATCCTGGATTGGGTTTTGTAGCCGTTTGGGTTACTGATCTTTGCATCAAGTAGATCAAAAGTTGTTGAAACCTATCCACGAAACCCACCTATTTCCAACAATATCCAGTTCAGGGGGAGCTGAAGACTTACAGTCAAAATTTAGTGTGTCCGTGTCTTACCATCAAATTGCAAATGGGGAGATTGTTAGGGATTTTGTGTGTTGCAATTTGATGGATGCATTATCATGTTATCATCATTTGAATTTTCACATGAGCATTGTTTATGAAAAACTTGAAATCTTGATTTTCACATGCATTGTTTTTAAAACTTCTAGAACTTATGTTACATTCATATTTTGGATTTCAAACTTAGTTGCACTAATTGTTACAAAAAGATTTTCAAATCATGCCAGCCTCTGATTTGTGACTTTCAAATCATCTTAGGCATTTTACTTCATGTTTTGATTGATTTAAACATGAAACCAAGCATGACTCTCCATGGCCAAACTTCGCTCTTTAGAAAATCACTTTCATATCCAATTTCAGGGAAAAGTCGGTCTACCAGTCGGTCTACCTGATCTCGGAAAATTGCTAACCGATATTTCATAGAACCAGAAAAAAGAAATAGGTTAGAATTTCGGTCAATCGAAATGGAGATTTCGATCAACCAAATTGTACAATTCGGTCAACTGAATTTTCACAGAATTGCAAGTGTTCATTTTTTTACAGTTAGAAATATGACCGTAAGGGTTTCGGTCAACCGAACAGAGAGCCGTTGGACTACTTTTTGGCTATATATTTGAGCTCTTCCTTGGGTTTTTGAAGAACACTTTTGAATCTTTTGAGGTATTTTGAAGCCTAAGGAAGGAGATTCAGCTCGAAAGTCTAGTTGGTCCATGGAAAGCTAAAAGCTTCATTTCATTAAGTTAAATCATTTCGAGTAAGTTTTACTTTCTTCATCATATGTTTTCTTGCTTTGTTTAAATGATCGGTAAATCAATTTTAGCATGTTAACTATGATTAGTTGAATCCATTACTTGAATTTTACTTTGAATTGATTCTTTGTTTTGGATTCTTTGCTTTGATTCAAACTAAGTTTGTTTTCTACTTTATAAATCATGCTTTGCTAACATCTTTGAATTCACTTGTTGCATGATCTTTACACTTGGTTGAATCTCTAACTTGTTGCTTTCCATACCATGAAACATATAATTAAATTCCTATGTTTTGGAAACAACAAGTTTATGCATCACTTGTTTTAGTTTTGGAAAATTTCATACAACTTGTAAGCATTTGATAGACATATTATTATCAAGTTTTTTTTTTTTTTTCATACACCATGTGATTAGCATCTTCACTTCAATCAAGATATTTGAGCTTTAAACTTTCAAAAGCTTTAATCTTACATTTATTGAGCTATCATTTTCAAATTGATTGAAGTGATCATACAAATACATTGAGCATTCATCTTTGCATCACATAGAGTGTTGTTTGAGTTAAAATTTTATTTTCATATCCACCTATTAAGAGGCATTGTATGTTAGGCACATTTTACAAAGCAAACCTTAGGGTTGCATAGGTTAGTGTGTAGCCTTGGAAAAGCATAAGTGTAAAGGTTAGGGGTGAACCATGAAACTCAAGAGTTTATTGTTGGAAGTAGGTGTGATGGACCCGATTCTTCCCTCTCTCCCGCTGCCTCCGTCCCGGGTCTTTCGGGGTACGGCGGAGGGGAGGAGAAGAAAAGTAAAGGGTATCAACATCTTTCTTTCTTTTTGTACGGGTATGCCAATTTCACTTTTCTACTTGGAATTTAGAAACGGTGATCCGAAGATCCACCTTCACAAGTAGAAAGGGGAAATGAAACTTTTTCTAGTTTCCCATTGCACACATATTTTAAGAAAAGAGACAAAGGTTTTTTTTTTTTTTTTATGCCGTGAAAGGCGATTTCATTTGTTTGCCGCAAAAGGCGATTTTGCCGTAAAAGGCGATTTACAAATCTTATCCATCATGAAAGACAAGAGTTGTGATTTTTGTCATTAAAAGAAAAATAAAGTACAATAGAAATCAAGAAAAGGAATCTGACTTCTCATTCGATTGTGGGGACACGTTCAGATCGACGGTCGCGAGTCATGTATGGGCTCCTCCATCATCCATGCAGATGAGAACACGATGCTTGGATTCTTGGCTTGGCTTTTTAACCTCAGATTTTTAAAGGACAAAGACCAAGAGAAGGTCTTATATCCGATAAAAAGCTAAGTAAACGGGCTGAAAAGCCACGTTTTAGCCATGTTGATAGAAGAAGGGAGGTCCTTGGGGGGGGGGGGGGTGGCCCCCAAGGGTGCTTCAATCACCTTTTGGTGGTCTTGCAGCAGAGTTGCAGGAGCTCTGGATTTTCCGGGCAATTCTCTGGACTTCGAGTGAATTTCTCTGGCAATTTCTCTAGATTCTTTTTTCCGTTCTTCGTCTGGGTTTTTCCCTTTGGAATGCCCTCCTATTTATAGGCCTTTGGTAGCCATTTAGGAGGGTTTATGAGCATTGAATGCATTAATGCTCATAATGGGAGGAGTTACAAGTTTTAAATTATTTGTTTTGTAACTCCTTTTTCCTTGAATCTGATTGGCCAATGGAGAATAATGAGCTTTTATTTGTCTTTAATCCCCATCATGGGAGGAGTTTCATGGCTTTAATGCCATAAATCCTTTGACTTGTAACTCCCATTTGCTTGCTTTTGATTGGGCCGTCCAAAATAATGAGTTAATGACCGCATTAACTTGTCATAAAATGGGTCATTTAATTGGTCGCCAAGTCGCTTGAAGAGTCGCGGGCCGCGCCGCGTCTTTTGGAATTCTTCTTGCGATGACCGCCGGTGGATCCACATGTTGTTTGATGTCAGATGGCGATGCAATTTCAGACATTGATTAATGTCAACGTGCCGGCAACATCTGTCATGTCGATTTCACGATCGGGCGGGCGGAAAGTGTGCTCCCTTTGTCGGCCGGTTGGCGATTTCGAGGCATCTAATGATCATCCAATGATTTTGGCGGCGGATCCGTGATGTTGACGAAGATCAACGGATTTCATGCACAAAAAATCAGATTTTGGAAAAATCACAGGGGCCAATCAACTCGAAACGCGAAAAGGACCCGAAAAAGGGGTCTTCCGGCGATTTTCAGGTCGCCGGAATTCCATGGTCGCCGGCTAGCGACCTTGGGCCATGGTCGCCGGCGACCATGGGCCAAGGTCGCCCGCGACCATGGGCCTTGGGCCCATTTCTCGGCCGCCGTTCGGTCGCTTTTTCTTCGCTGTTTTTCGAACTTTTTTCATTCTTTTTTCTTCTGTATTTTTCCTGACATTTCCCCTCATTTATTGGCCTGATTCTCTTGAAGAAAACCCGGCGAGAAGCCACGCAAATCGGAGCATAAAGTTTCCTATTTTTCTGGAAAGCCGAAGACTTTGTTGTGCGGTATTGCCGATTTTTTGTCAAACATTGAAACTGGACCAAACGATGTCGGAATGACTTGAAATTTGACGTGGAGCTTCTTGAACAGTAGATAGGACCAACCATAGGCTTTGGTTTGAGTTTTGAAGCCGTTCGGGATCCCGCAAATGCTTGCCTTAATTTCGCCATGAGAGAAATGCCGAGCTTTGACCTGCGGTCAACCGATGTCCGATTGACTTGAAATTTGACAGGGAGCCTCCTGAGTAGTAAGTAAGACCAACCATGGGCTTTGGTTTGAGTTTTGAAGCCTTTTGGGGTCCCGCAAATGCTCGCCTTGATTTCACCTCGAGGAAAATGTCGAGCTTTGAAACTAGGCCAAACGATGTCCGTTTGACCTAAAACTTGACAGGGGACCTATTGGAGTCATTTTGAGATGATCCATTAGCTCCAATTTGGATACCATGATTCGGGGGTGCTCCGCCGCCAGCAGGCCTGATTTTGCTTCCCGAGACTTGATGAAGGGTCAAACGCTGTCCGTTTGACTTGAAATTTGGCATGGGGCCTTTTGGAGGTATTCTAAGACCATCCGTAGTCTCTGATCGAAGTTTTGAAGTCTTCGACACTGTCGCTGCCGGGAGCTCCTGTCTTGCTGTCGGAGGAGTGAGGTTAGGCCAAATGATGTTGAAATGGCCCGAAACTTCATGTGTACCCCTCTTTTGGCTGCTTTGAAGGATCTTGCAGTTTTTGTTTGATTCTGACAAGATCTGGTGCTTGAAGTGGCGCCTTCCTATTTATGGCTCCATGTAGCTTTTGGTGTTGAAGGGACATAGTGACATTTTTGGTGTCAACAAATGCCCCCTCGAGGTACAGCGACAAGGTGCTCAACTCTAGCAGTCGGTGTGCCTCGAAGAGAATTTGAAGGAGATCTTCTTGCTTGACCAAGAGTCTTGAACGTTTTTCTTTTGATGGAGTTGCTTTTTTGAGCTTCCAAGGGATTTTGCGGTAATGAGAGGGGTCATGTACCGTCTCAAGGCAAGGATTTTGAAATGACATTTGGATATGGGTTTTTGGTTTTGGGTTTTCCCTTTTAACCTTGTGAACCTAAAGGCTTTATGTGGCACATTAGGCGGTTAAGAATGTTTTTTGGTTTTTGACCTTGTGACCTAACAGGCTGTATGTGGCGAGTTAGGGAGTCGGGATTTTGGTTTTTGGTTTCGGCCTTGTGACCTATCAAGCTGTATGTGGCAAGTTAGGGGACCATGGTTTGGTTTTTGGTCACTCTTTGTAACCTAACCATTTTATCTGATCGTAGAGCTTTGGACCAGCCTGATGAGCTCCACAAAGACCAGCATGCACCTCTTTGAGAGTTTCTTTAGCTTCTTGTTGTGATAAGCAGCGTAGAAGTACTCCATTGTAGGATTTTCTGTAGAGCATCTTTGAAGGATTGTCCAGATGAAAGTTTGGGGTTCGTCTTTGAACACTTACCCGTTCTTTTGGATCTTCAGGCAGGATTCCGAACATAATATAATCAATGAATGGATCCCTCCAGTCGCCGACCGGAGGTTTGAGGATGGAGATCCGACCTCCAACCAGTTGGTGGCACTCAGCAACTGCTTGGTGTGTATTGAGAGGAGGGAGAATCCTTCTCTCACACACTGTAACTTGCATGTGTTCTCCTTCTTGGACCGCCATAGAGGCGGCGAGTCCAGCCAGGGCATCTGCACGGATGTTTTCGCCTCTACGAATGTGGGTGATATGACAGATGTCAAATTTTTGCCGAAGTGATTGCGCCTTGTTGTAAAAAGGCAACAGATCAGGCTTCCTGATTTCAAATTTCTAATTAATCTGGTTGACGATCAGTTGAGAATCCCCGAAGGCTTCTAGCACTGTGATGCCGGATTCAAGGGCGAGTTCCAATCCTACAATCAGGGCTTGGTACTCAGCTGCATTGTTTGAACATGGTTCCAGTAGCGAGAAGGCGTGTGGAATCATATATTTGTCGGGACTAACAAAGAGGATGCCAATCCCTGATATTTGATTTCCTTTTTCACTTTTCGTGGTTGCACCGTCGAAGTACATATCCCAGGAAGCATTTGATAAGAAAGCCTCCACGTTGTAGACTGACTCGTCTGGGAGATCATCCCTGGGTGGAGAATCTTCAGGCAACGGATGCTCTGCAAGAAAGTCTGCCAGAGCTTGACCTTTGATTGTTTTTGTGGTACATACCTAATATCAAATTGTGACAGGGGGATAGACCATTTTGCCAGTCGGGCATTGAGGGAACCTGCTTTTGTGACAAGGACCTTCAGGAGATTGATCCTCGAGATCAGGTATACTGTGTTGGACAGCAGATAGTGACGTAGCTTTTGTACAGCAAACATCACTGCAGGACATTCTTTTTCGACTGGAGAGTAGCGATGCTCTGCACCTACCAGCATGCAGCTGAGATAGTATAGAGCAGCTTCTTTTCCCTCGTGATTTCCTTGTGCAAGTAGAGCTCCCAAAGAGTGGTCGAGGGCTCTTGTGTACAAGATAAATGGTTTTCCAGTTGTAGGGGCAGCCAGTACTGGAGGTTTGGTCAGGTATGACTTGATGTCTTGGAACGCAGTTTCGCATTCAGCATCCCAGACAAAGTCCACGCCCTTTTTCATTAGGCGGGAGAATGGATGGCATTTCCCTGACAGGTTGGAGATGAACCGTCGAATGTATGCCAATCTTCCTTGAAGCCCTTTTAACTGTCTCAGGGTTTTTGGGGATGGCATTTCTAGGATAGCCTTGACTTTGATAGGGTCAAGCTCTATTCCCGCTTTCCGAACTACGAATCCGAGGAACTTACCCGATGATACACCGAAGAAGCATTTTAGGGGATTCATTCGCAGTTTGTACCTGCGTAGTTGGAAGAAGACTTCTCGAAAATCTTTAAGATGGTCTTCTTTCTTTTTGCTTTTGACGGCGAGGTCATCAACGTAGCATTCGACCGTCTTATGCTGCATATCTTGGAATATCTTCATCATAGCCCTCTGATATGTCGTACCAGCATTTTTCAGACCAAATGGCATTACAGTGTAACAATACACGCCAAATGGGGTCCGAAATGATGTGTGTCTTTCATCTTCAGGCTGCATTTTTATCTGATTGTACCCAGAGAAACCATCCATGAATGTCATCCGCTCGAATCCACAGGTGTTGTCGATCATCACCTCCGGTATGGGGAGCGGAAATTCATCTTTAGGACATGCATTGTTCAGGTCTCTATAATCAATACAGACCCTAATCTGCCCAATTTTCTTTGTCACTGGGACGATGTTGGCCAACCATTCAGGATGCTGTTCCTCGCGGATGAAGCCAACGTTTTTGAGTTTCTGAACTTCTTGTTCAATTTTGTCCATTATGTCAGGACGAAATCTTCTTTAGCCTTGTTTGACAGGCTTGATATCTTTTTGTAGATTGAGTTTGTGAACTGCTATTTTGGGGTCTAAACCAGGCATTTCAGCGTAAGACCATGCAAAACAATCAACAAACTCACGAAGAAAAGTGATATACTCGGGTAACTCATCATCCTTTATATTCTTGCTTATGAATACGGGACGTGGGCTATCTGGCGTTCCCAAGTCTATCTTTTGAACAGAATCTTCTGTTGGAAGACTTGAAGGTGGTTCCTCCATAATATTTTCGGAGGCTTCCAACTCAACAAGGCCTTCCGGAGTTTCAAAGGTATTCTCAGACCAAGGCTGTGCTTCTGACCATGGGTCTTCTTGATCGGCACTTTTCTCAAGACTCGCTATGAGATGGTCCCAATCGCCTGTTGAAACTGGATCGAAGTATGGCACTTCTTTTGGAGATGATGGTTCTTCTGGACCAGAAGACTGTGCATTTGTATCATCGGACAATTTCTCTTCATCATCAGAGAAATCGTACCAATTGGAGGAGCTTCCTGGATCCTTGACGGGTAACTCTTCAAAGAGATATCTAGGGAGATCAATATCTTCACAGACACGAGATGTTGAGGCTTCGTCGGCCAGACGACTTTGTAGCCTTTGGGTCAACTGTCTCATGGGAGCATCAGGGTCGTAGCCCAGTTCGTATGAAGACTTTTCTATATGACGATAGAGTTTCCAATCCTCCTGCTGGCCTTTTGTCAGGGTGGGCTCCAATGGTACGAGGATACCATGGCCACCTCCCAAGCCGATTGGATTTCGAGGGTCATAGCCCATTTTTTTCATGATAGCTTGCGCCATTGGACTATACAAGGATAGCTGTGACATACCTTCGTTTTGGAAAGGCTCAAGCGAAGAGTTTGATGAAGAAGCCGCCGACCTGTGGAAAAAGATCGGCTTTTCTTCTGGTGAGGTTGTCGGAACAACGAAGGAAGCTGATGTTAGATCGTCTATGCCAGCAGGTGCCTCTAATGGAGTGAGAGCAGGTTGAGCTTGCTGAATATCAGCTTGGCTTGACGACGTGTCGTCTTCTGTCTCTGAATCCGAATCTGTGTCTTGCATAATAGACACAAAGGAGATGACGAACTTGCCCCTAGGCTTTTGTTTGGTCTTCTTCGCCTTGGTAGTGATCACCAGCGGCTTTGAAGACTTGAGAGAGACAACAAAAGGAGATTGGTTGATCTCCTTGGTTTTGCCGGATGGTTGATTTTCTTTCTATGATTGCTGAGGAGCCTTGCCTTTATCTTTTTAGAGACTTTCGGCAAAGGATGCTATTTCTTTCTCCTTCTCTTCGTTTTCATCTTTGTACATCTGCGAGTCTGCAAAATGGACTTCTTTGCCTTTGAAAGGCTTTTTGTCCACAAATACCCGATGTACCAAGCCGTCGTTGCCAACAAACTTGATGCACTGATGAAGAGTTGAAGGAACAACACCACTCTCGTGTATCCAGGGGCGTCTGAGAAGGATGTTGTAGCATGAGGGGGTCTTTATTGCATATACAGTGACTTCAGAGATAAGATCACTGATTTGCAACTTGAACCTAATCTTGCCGATAGGCCTCTGAGTGCTTCCATCGTATCCAAAGATAGACACGGATGTGTGACTCAGCTCCCGCCTAGCTCTTCGAGTGCCGAAGTAGAGATGAGGTTGAGGGCAGAACCCGGATCGATCTGTACTCTGTGTATCGGCATCTCTTTGATGTACCCTGTAAAGTATAAGGGCCGGTTGTGCTTTGTTTCGCCTAGTAGGAGGTCTTCCTTAGTGAAGGCGATAGTTGCACTTGCTGCTTTTTGAACTGAGAGGCAACATTGCAAGATCCCTCAGTCTTCTTCTTTTCTCCTTTTGAGGAGGTATTTGATTTTTTAACCCTATAGTCCATTTCAATTTGTAGGACTTGTGGGGCATGCTTATCGACATCCACATTCAGTCTTTGCAGTTCTGAAATGAGACTATCACGAGTTTGGGGAGACATTCGTAATAAGTCTAGGATGTGCAGACGTGCAGGTATGTGTCTAAAGTGCTTAATCAAGTTATACTTGAAAGCCTCCTTAGGGCCTGCATTTTCATTAATGTTGCCACTTGGGGCGCTTACATTCTGTCCCGAAGGATTTACATAAGAAGAAGAAGTTAGATTGTAGTTTTTGTGGTAAGCGGGTACCTTTACCAACTTCGAGAGCTTCTGGAGACGGTTCTTCATTCGGAAGTCCACCCTCGGGATTGAAGAGTTGATCATTTTCATTTGCTGCAGATGCTTCCGTGTCAACATTACCATCCTCAGTGATTGCATTGCATGGAGCATTTTCCGGGAACAAGTCCTGAACAACGTCCAGCAATTTGTCTTCTTTGTTTACAATTTCATCGGTCCAGACATCACCCATGTGGTTGGGCATCTGGGACCAGTTGACTGGGTAGACTTCATCGGTAGAGACGTCTTTACGGTGGTCAGCCAGAAGAGGTCTCTACTCTGATGTGACAGTCTCAGAAGACGAAGGTTGAGAAGATGCCATCTCCGAGGTAGTAATATCAGAGGATATACTACCTGATGTAGTATGGGAGTTTGTGGCCTCGGCAGATGAAGCTCCAGAGGCGCTGTCGTCCCGAACTATCGCATTGCAAGCAATAGGAAACGTCTCCGGAACGGATTGTTGGGAGTCAGATTCATCCTCTGATGTAAGGGGATCATCCACCCAGCAGTTTTTTTCATTTTCAAGAGTTACTGGAGGGGACTCCTGTAGATTTTCCGGGACCACCGGTTCTGGATTGCGATGAAGCTGATTGATGTGATCTTGTCCTTGCTATATGGCAAGATGCTGCAAGATCCTTGCATATTCTTCGAGATCAGGCATAGGAGCCAGATCTTCTTCTTCATCTACTCCTTGTGGTTCCTCCTGATCTGGTTCTACCGGAGCATTGGCAGGTGCTGTGTCAACATCATTTTCTTGAACAACCTCTTGGTCTCCTTCATCATCAGACCACGATCCCTGTGGTTGTAAAGGGTTATACCAGATCACCGGCATGAGGTGGGATTCGGGGATCCATTCC
>QPKB01000008.1:26778685-26828101 GCA_003546025.1 Camphora micrantha | reverse complement strand
TCGCCGTTTCGGTCGCCTTTTCTGCCGTTTTTCGATCTTTTTTCATTCTTTTTTCTTCTGTATTTTTCCTGACATTTCCCCTCATTTATTGGCCTGATTCTCTTGAAGAAAACCCGACGAGAAAGCCACGCAAATCGGAGCACAAGTTTCTATATTTTTCTGGAAAGGCCGAAGACTTTGTTGTGCGGTATTGCCGATTTTTTGTCAAGCATTGAACTAGCAAACGATGTCGGATGACCTGAAAATTTGACGTGGAGCTTCTTGAACAGTAGATAGGACCAACCATAGGCTTTGGTTTGAGTTTTGAAGCCGTTCGGGGTCCCGCAAATGCTTGCCTTAATTTCGCCATGAGAGAAATGCCGAGCTTTGACTTGTGGTCAACCGATGTCCGATTGACCTGAAATTTGACAGGGAGCCTCCTGAGTAGTAAGTAAGACCAACCATGGGCTTTGGTTTGAGTTTTGAAGCCTTTTGGGGTCCCGCAAATGCTCGCCTTGATTTCACCTCGAGGAAAATGCCGAGCTTTGAAACTAGGCCAACGATGTCCGTTTGACCTAAAACTTGACAGGGGACCCTATTGGAGTCATTTTGAGATGATCCATTAGCTCCAATTTGGATGCCATGATTCCGGGGTGCTCCGCTGCCGGTAGGCCTGTTTTTTGCTTCCCGAGAGTTGATGAAGGGTCAAACGTTGTCGTTTGACTTGAAATTTGGCATGGGGCCTTTTGGAGGTATTTTGAGACCAATCCGTAGGCTCTGATCGAAGTTTTGAAGTCTTCGACACTGTCGCTGCCGGGAGCTCTGTCTGGCTGTCGAGGAGTGAAGTTAGGCCAAATGACGTCGAAATGGCCGAAACTTCATGTGTACCCCTCTTTTGGCTGCTTTGAAGGATCTTGCAGTTTTTGTTTGATTCTGACAAGATCTGGTGCTTGAAGTGGCGCCTTCCTATTTATGGCAGGATGTGGCTCCATGTAGCTTTTGGTGTTGAAGGGACATAGTGACATTTTGGTGTCAACAAATGCCCCTCGAGGTACAGCGACGAGGTGTGCAGCTCTGGCAGTCGGTGTGCCTCGAAGAGAATTTGAAGGAGATCTTCTTGCTTGACCAAGAGTCTTGAGCGTTTTTCTTTTGATGGAGTTGCTTTTTTGAGCTTCCAAGGGATTTCGCGGTAATGAGAGGGGTCATGTACCGTCTCAAGGCAAGGATTTTGAAATGACATTTGGATATGGGTTTTTGGTTTTGGGTTTTCCCTTTTAACCTTGTGAACCTAAAGGCTTTATGTGGCACATTAGGCGGTTAAGAAGGTTTTTTGGTTTTTGACCTTGTGACCTAACAGGCTGTATGTGGCGAGTTAGGGGGTCGGGATTTTGGTTTTTGGTTTCGGCCTTGTGACCTAACAAGCTGTATGTGGCAAGTTAGGGGACCATGGTTTGGTTTTTTGGTCACTCTTTGGGACAATTTTGGGTCCATTGGAGTGGTTTGGTTTTTTTGTGGAATGTCAATTTCAAGATTGTGGCTTGATTTGGTGCATGGGGTTGGATGGTTTGGGTTTCTTTTGGAAGCCCATGAAGCTTGGAATTTTTTGTATGGGTCCAATCAACTCAAGAGAGGCATGGAACCATTTTTGTATGCTCTTGGTAAGAGAAATTTTGACTAAAAAGCCACTTTTAGTGCCTAGGTGGTCAAACCTGGCTCATATGGGCTAACCCATGGGACCTTAAGCTTTTAAAAAATGGCTTAGATCTCATGTGGTGTCATTTTGTAAAGAATATCTAAAAATATCCCTTTTGTGTAGAGAATATCTAAAAATATCCTTACTTGGAGAGAATCTCTCAAGTTTCCTTGATTTTGGGAGAGAGATTTCTCAGAAGTTTCTCAAATCCCCTTTCTTTTTGGAGAGAATTTCTCAAGAATCTCCTCTTTAGGAGAGAATATCTCAAATCTCCTTTTCTTTTAGGAAGTTTGCTAATTTTTAGCACTTACCTCCTTGCTTTTCTCCTCCTTTCCTCTTTTGGTTTGCTTTTTCTATAAAAGCAATGGAGATGGGTTTTCTTTCTCTTGTTGCTTTCTTTTTGCAAAAAAAACTTCAAGAGTGCTCCAACATAAAGAGTTTCTCAAGGATCTTCAAGTTTCTTCTCCTTCTTCTCCATGGCTTCAAGTAGGTCTTCTTTTTCCAAGCAAAACCCCGTGTAGATGTAGAAAAGTTTTCCTTTTCTTCTTTTTTTTCTTCTTCTCTTTTCTTTTCTTCTCTGTTTTTTTTTCTTTTTTTTTTTTCACGTGTGTTTTCTTTCTTTTTTTTTTGCACACGTTTCTCCTTCTTTTTTTTTCTTCCCCCTTTTTTTTTTTCATCCTCTTTTTTCGCGCTTTTTTTTTTGTGCTGTACGGACAGGTCCGTACGGACCTGGCCGACAGCCACGTGGCCTGTGGGCCACGTCCCATGGGCCAACCCCTTTTTTCTCTTTTTTTTTTTTTTGAAGAGGTTTTTGTTTTTTTTTTTTTTTTTTTTGCTCACCATGATATGAGGTTTATGCATTTCAAGATGATCATGCATTTTTTCATTTTTTTTTTTTTTTATGCATCAAGATAAAAGACTAGAATTTCTAGGTCAAGTCAACATGGATTTTGACTTAGACAAAGTTTGATTGGTTTTGACCAAATTGGGTTGGAATTGGTCAAACTTTCGTCAAAGTTTTCCTAGCATCTAATCATGATGCATGATTTTTGGTAAATGGAATTGGAGCATGATGATGCATGATGCAAGTCTTGGGATTTTTGCTTGCAGCAATGTTGAGCCCACTTCGAATTTTTTGCTTTTGCTCGCAGCAATCTCTTTTCTGATCTTGCGATTTGAGAAGAAAGGCTTGATCTCGCAGCAATGTTTGAATTCGAGTCTTCTTCGAGAATCATTGATTATGAGCTCGCAGCAATGTTGAGCTCATCTTCAAGCTTCCTTTCTTTTCGGGGTGCCTCCCTTTTCTTCGAAATTGCCCCAGAACCATGCCAAAATTTTGTTAGGATTTTTTTTTAGCGAAATTCTGTCATTTGGTGCTTGATTTCTTCCTTTCTGACTTTTGCAGGTGGTTCCTCCAGAACGAACAAGGGTAAGGGCCTTGTTACTGATGCACCTCGCTGATCTGCCAAATCTTCCAATGCGGCCGTTCAACAGGCGTGGGAAGAGGTTGACGGGAATCTCCGAAGGAAGACTCAGGAGCATGAGCGATGGCAACTTCTTTGGGAGGAATTCCCTCGTGCTGAAGATGGATCGCGGTTTTCTGCCACATTTTATGGCAGCATCTTGAAGAAGCGTGGCCTGGAAGCTTTGGAGGCTGAGGCCAAGAGTCTGCTCGAGGACCATAGTCTTCGGTTGAAGACTATGATGAACTGAGCTTTTGACAAACTTTCTTCTTTCTTTTTTTTGGTACCTCCATGTATAAACATTTTGGCACTCTGTTTTTTTGTATCCCCTTGTTCTACTTAAATTCTTTTTTTGTTGAAAATAAGCAAAAGTTGAATGGGAATCTTGATCAAAAGGTTATCATTTTGTGAAAATCTTTTGTCAAAAGTGTTGTTTTGGCATGAAAGCCAGATTTTGTGGCACAAGGCCTGGTTTTTTATGGCTTGAAAGCCAAAAATTTTGAGGTGGCATGAAAGCCGATTTTGGTGGCGTGAAAGCCAAACTTTGGTGGCATGAAAGCCAATTTTGATGGCGTGAAAGCCAAATTTTGGTGGCATGAAAGCCGATGTGGCATGGAAGCCGATTTTTGGCATGAGAGCCGATTTTTTTGTTTTTGGCGTAAAAGCCGAATTTTGGCATGAGAGCCGATTTTTTGTTTTTGGCGTAAAAGCCGGATTTTTTTAAAACCAAGTTTTGTTTTGTTGGCATGAGAGCCAGATTTTGTTTTGATTTTTGGCGTGAAAGCCGAATTTTGGGGTGGAAGCCGAGTTTTTTTGGCGTAAAAGCCGAGTTTTTGGCGTAAAAGCCAGGTTTTTGGTTTTCAAAAATGTAAGTATCGACTAAGAGTCGCCTCCCTGCTGAATGGTATTGCAAGTATCGATGGAATGTCGCCTCCTTGCTCATTCGGTTGCGAGTATCGATGGAATGTCGCTTCCTCGCGAAGTTGGGTGCAAGTATCGACAAAGCGTCGCTTCCCTGCTTTTTCTTCAAAAATTTTGTTTTGCGGGTATCGATGGAATGTCGCCTCCCCACGATTTTTGAAATTTGAGGTTTTTTTCGAACCTTTGTTTTTCTTTTGAAATTTGGGTTGTGGATATCAAGTAGAATGTTGCATCTCCACAATTTTTGAAATTTTGCAAGTATCAACGAGGTGTTGCTTCCTTGCGGTTTTGAGGTTTTGGAAGTATCGAATGGGGTTCACATCCTTCCAATGGGTTTTTGCGAGTAACGACTTGACATCGCTTTCCCGATTTTTGTTTTTAGACACAAGGGTCGTAAATTTTAACCTAAAACCATTTTTGGCGGTAAAAGGCAAGGCGGACTAGGGTGGAAATTCCTAAGTCCTGATTTTTGTTTCAAACCAAGAATTTTGGGTTCAAGGATCGAAAATTTTGGTTAAGTTTGGGAAGAGGCTCCTAAACTTAGATTTTCGGATTTTGATTTTCTTTTGAACAATGAAACGATGAAAGTAAGCATTGTTTTGAAAGTTCAACATAAAGGTGAAAATTCCAAAAGGAGTGGGTTTGACGAGCAAGTACCTAGAAATAGGCTTTGGCCTTGCAGGCGTCGCTTTGACTCAGTGGAGGAAGTCTTCAAGGGTAGTACCGCTTCAAGAACTTGCTGTTGATGGGCAGCATACATCTATCACCTTCCATGTTTAGAAGTGCGTATGCGCCATTGGAGAGGACTTGGTCGATGACGAAGGGTCCCTCCCATTTTGGTTCAAATTTGCATTTGGATTTGTGAGCGAAAACCATCGGCCTTTTTACCGCAAGAACCAAGTCACCCTTTTTGTGGGCCCGTTGCCTGACCTTTTTATCGAAAGATCCAGCCATGCGTGCTTGGTAGAGCTCAATGCTTTGGAGTGCCTCGAGCCATCTCTCATCGAGATTGTCCAGCTCTTGGAGTCTTAATTTGACATTGCTTTCTTGCGTCATGTCATTTTGTAGAGATACCCTTAAGGAAGGAATTTGTACCTCTAAAGGGACAACAGCTTCGCATCCATAGACCAAGGAGAATGGCGTGCTATGGGTCGGTCCTCGAACGGTGGTTCGGTAGGCCCACAAAGCTTTGGATAGTTTGTCGCCCCAGTCCCTTTTGTGGCTAGAGACCATTTTTTTGAGAAATTTGCAGAGTGTCTTGTTGAAGGCCTCTGCCAGTCCATTCGCCGCCGGATTGTACGGAGTTGAAGGACAACTTTGAATTTTGTATTTGTCGCAGAACCTGTAGAATCTATGATCACGGAATTGTGGTCCGTTATCATGGACGAATCTTTTAGGTATGCCGAAGCGACAAATGATGTTGGTGCGCAAGAACTGAAGGACTGATGAGGTCTTCATTTCATTGAGCGCAAAAGCTTCTGACCACTTGGAGAAATAATCCGTAGCAGCGAAGATGAAGCGATGACCTTTGCTTGACGGAGGGGAGACAGGACCTACGATGTCCATACCCCAGGCTTCGAAAGGCCATGAAATTGCTGTAGGATGTAGCCATTCTGGAGGCATGTGGACATAGTCTCCATGAACTTGGAATTGTTGGCAGCGTTTAGCAAATTGCATTGCGCCAGCTACCATGGTAGGCCAATAATAACCTAACCTTTTTATCTGATCGTAGAGCTTTGGACCAGCCTCATGAGCTCCACAAAGACCAGCATGCACCCCTTCGAGAGCTTCTTTAGCTTCTTGTTGTGATAAGCAGCGTAGAAGTACTCCATTGTAAGATTTTCTGTAGAGCATCTTTGAAGGAATGTCCAGATGAAAGTTTGGGGTTCGTCTTTGAACACTTACCCGTTCTTTTGGATCTTCAGGTAAGATTCCGAACATAATATAATCAATGAACGGATCCCTCCAGTCGCCAATCGGAGGTCTGAGGATGGAGATCCGACTTCCAACCAGTTGGTGGCACTCAGCAACTGCTTGGTGTGTATTGAGGGGAGGGAGAATCCTTCTCTCACACACTGTAACTTGCATCTGTTCTCCTTCTTGGACCGCCATAGAGGCGGCGAGTCCAGCCAGGGCATCTGCACGGATGTTTTCGCCTCTATGAATGTGGGTGATATGACAGATGTCAAATTTTTGCCGAAGTGATTGCGCCTTGTTGTAGTAAGGCAACAGATCAGGCTTCCTGATTTCAAATTTCTGATTCATCTGGTTGACGATCAGTTGAGAATCCCCGAAGGCTTCTAGCACGGTGATGCCGGATTCGAGGGCGAGTTCCAATCCCTACAATCAGGGCTTGGAACTCAACTGCATTGTTTGAACATGGTTCCAGTAGCGAGAAGGCGTGTGGAATCATGTATTTGTCGGGACTAACAAAGAGGATGCCAATCTCTGATATTTGATTTCCTTTTTCACTTGTCCTGGTTGCACCGTCGAAGTACATATCCCAGGAAGCATTTGATAAGGAAGCCTCCACGTTGTAGACTGACTCGTCTTGGAGATCATCCCTGAGTGGAGAATTTTCAGGCAATGGATGCTCTGCAAGAAAGTCTGCCAGAGCTTGACCTTTGATTGCCTTTTGTGGTACATACCTAATATCAAATTGTGACAGGAGGATAGACCATTTTGCCAGTCGGGCATTGAGGGAACCTGCTTTTGTGACAAGGACCTTCAGGAGATTGATCCTCGAGATCAGGTATACTGTGTTGGACAGCAGATAGTGACGTAGCTTTTGTACAGCAAACATCACTACAAGACATTCTTTTTCGACTGGAGAGTAGCGACGCTCTGCACCTACCAGCATGCGGCTGAGATAGTATAGAGCAGCTTCTTTTCCCTCGTGATTTCCTTGTGCAAGTAGAGCTCTCAAAGAGTGGTCGAGGGCTCTTGTGTACAAGATAAATGGTTTTCCAGTTGTGGGGGCAGCCAGTACTGGAGGTTTGGTCAGGTATGACTTGATGTCTTCGAACGCAGTTTCGCATTCAGCATCCCAGACAAAGTCCACGCCCTTTTTCATTAGGCGGGAGAATGGACGGCATTTCCCTGACAGGTTGGAGATGAACCGTCGAATTTATGCCAATCTTCCTTGAAGCACTTTTAACTGTCTCAGGGTTTTTGGGGATGGCATTTCTAGGATAGCCTTGACTTTGATAGGGTCAAGCTCTATTCCCGCTTTCCGAACTACGAATCCGAGGAACTTACCCGATGATACATCGAAGAAGCATTTTAGGGGATTCATTCGCAGTTTGTGCCTGCGTAGTCGGAGGAAGACTTCTCGAAGATCTTTGAGATGGTCTTCTTCCCTTTTGCTTTCGACGACAAGGTCATCAACGTAGCATTCGACCGTCTTATGCTGCATATTTTGGAATATCTTCATCATAGCCCTCTGATATGTCGCACCAGCATTTTTCAGACCAAATGGCATTACAGTGTAACAATACACGCCAAATGGGGTCCGAAATGATGTGTGTCTTTCATCTTCAGGATGCATTTTTATCTGATTGTACCCAGAGAAACCATCCATGAATGTCATCCGCTCGAATCCACAGGTGTTGTCGATCATCACCTCCGGTATGGGAAGCGGAAATTCATCTTTAGGACATGCATTGTTCAGGTCTCTATAATCAATACAGACCCCAATCTGCCCATTTTTCTTTGTCACTGGGACGATATTGGCCAACCATTCAGGATGATGTTCCTCGCGGATGAAGCCAACGTTTTTGAGTTTCTGAACTTCTTGTTCAATTTTGTCCATTATGTCAGAACGAAATCTTCTTTGGCCTTGTTTGACAGGCTTGATATCTTTTTGTAGATTGAGTTTGTAAACTGCTATTTTGGGGTCTAAACCAGGCATTTCAGCGTAAGACCATGCAAAACAATCAACAAACTCACGAAGAAAAGTGATATACTCGGGTAACTCATCATCCTTTATATTCTTGCTTATGAATACAGGACGTGGGCTATCTGGCGTTCCCAAGTCTATCTTTTGAACAGAATCTTCTGTTGGAAGACTTGAAGGTGATTCCTCCTCAATATTTTCGGAGGCTTCCAACTCAACAAGGCCTTCCGGAGTTTTAAAGGTATTCTTAGACCAAGGCTGTGCTTCTGACCATGGGTCTTCTTGATCGGCACTCTTCTCAAGGCTTGCTATGAGATGGTCCCAATCACCTGTTGAAACTAGATCGAAGTATGGCACTTCTTTTGGAGATGATGGCTTTTCTGGACCAGAAGACTGTGCATCTGTATCATCGGACAATTTCTCTTCATCATCAGAGAAATCGTACCAATTGGAGGGGCTTCCTGGATCCTTGACGGGTAACTCTTCAAAGAGATATCCAGGGAGATCAATATCTTCACAGACATGAGATGTTGAGGCTTCGTCGGCCAGACGACTTTGTAGCCTTTGGGTCAACTGTCTCATGGGAGCATCAGGGTCGTAGCCCAGTCCGTATGAAGACTTTTCTATATGACGATAGAGTTTCCAATCCTCCTGCTGGCCTTTTGTCAGGGTGGGCTCCAATGGTACGAGAATACCGTGGCCACCTCCCAAGCCAATTGGATTTTGAGCGTCATAGCCCATTTTCTTCATGATAGCTTGCGCCATTGGACTATACAAGGATAGTTGTGGCATACCTTCGTTTTGGAAAGGCTCAAGCGAAGAGTTTGATGAAGAAGCCGCTCTTTTGGTGAGGTTGTCGGAACAACGCAGGAAGCTGATGCTGGATCGCCTATGCCAGCAGGTGCCTCCAATGGAGTGAGAGCATGTTGAGGTTGCTGAGTATCAGCTTGGCTTGACGACGTGTCGTCTTCTGTCTCTGAATCCGAATCTGTGTCTTGCATAATAGACACAAAGGAGATGACAAACTTGCCCCCAGGCTTTTGTTTGGTCTTCTTTGCCTTGGTAGTGATCACCAGCGGCTTTGAAGACTTGAGGGAGACAACAAAAGGAGATTGGTTGATCTCCTTGGTTTTGCCGGATGGTTGATTTTCTTCCGGTGATTGCTGAGGAGCATTGCCTTTATCTTTCTAGAGACTTTCGGCAAAGGATGCTGTTTCTTTCTCCTCTTCTCCGTTTTCATCTTTGTACATCTGCGAGTCTGCGAAATGGACTTCTTTGCCTTTGAAAGGCTTTTTGTCCGCAAATACGCGATGTACCAAGCCGTTGTCGCCAACAAACTTGATGCACTGATGAAGAGTTGAAGGAACAACACCACTCTCGTGTATCCAGGGGCGTCCAAGAAGGATGTTGTAGCATGAGGGGTCTTTATTGCATATACAGTGACTTCAGAGATAAGATCACCGATTTGCAACTTGAACCTAATCTTGCCGATAGGCCTCTGAGCGCTTCTATCGTATCCAAACATAGACACGGATGTATGACTCAGCTTGCTAGGCGGGATGCCCAGCTCTTCGAGTGCCGAAGTAGAGATGAGGTTGAGGGCAGAACCCGGATCGATCTGTACTCTGTGTATCGGCATCTCTTTGATGTACCCTGTAAAGTATAAGGGCCGATTGTGCTTTGTTTCGCCTAGTAGGAGGTCTTCCTTAGTGAAGGCGATAGTTGCACTTGCTGCTTTTTGAACTGAGAGGCAATCATTGCAAGATCCCTCAGTCTTCTTCTTTTCTCCTTTTGAGGAGGTATTTGATTTTTTAACCCTATAGTCCATTTCAATTTGTAGGACTTGTGGGGCATGCTTGTCGACATCCACATTCAGTCTTTGCAGTTCTGAAATGAGACTATCACGAGTTTGGGGAGACATTCGTAATAAGTCTAGGATGTGCAGGCGTGCAGGTATGTGTCTAAAGTGCTCAATCAAGTCATACTTGAAAGCCTCCTTAGGGCTTGCATTTTCATTAATGTTGCCACTTGGGGCGTTTACATTTTGTCCCGAAGGATTTACATAAGAAGAAGAAGTTAGATTGTAGTTTTTGTGGTAATCCAGGCCAGAGCGGGTACCTTTACCAACTTCGAGAGCTTCTGGAGACGATTCTTCATTCGGAAGTCCACCCTCTGGATTGAGGGGCTGATCCTTTTCATTTGCTGAAGATGCTTCCATGTCAACCTTACTATCCTCAGTGATTGCATTGCATGGGGCATTTTCCGGGAACAAGTCCTGAACAGCGTCCAGCAATTTGTCTTCTTTGTTTACAATTTCATCGGTCCAGACATCACCCATGAGGTTGGGCATCTGGGACCAGTTGACTGGGTAGACTTCATTGGTAGAGACATCTTCAAGGTGGTCAGCCAGAAGAGGTCTGTACTCTGATGTGACAGTCTCAGAAGACGAAGGTTGAGAAGATGGCACCTCCGAGGTAGCAATATCAGAGGATATACTACCTGATGTAGTATGGGAGTTTGTGGCCTCGGCAGATGAAGCTCCAGAGGCGCTGTCGTCTCGAACTATCGCATTGCAAGCAATAGGAAACGTCTCCAGAACGGATTGTTGGGAGTCAGATTCATCCTCTGATGTAAGGGGATCATCCACCCAGCAGTTTTCTTCATTTTCAGGAGTTACTGGAGGGGACTCCTGTAGATTTTCAGGGACCACCGGTTCTGGATTGCGATAAAGCTGATTGATGTGATCTTGTCCTTGCTCTATGGCAAGACATTACAAGATCCTTGCATATTCTTCGAGATCAGGCATAGGAGCCAGATCTTCTTCTTCATCTACTCCTTGTAGTTCCTCGTAATCGGGTTCTACCAGAGCATTGGCAGGTGCTATGTCAACAGCATTTTCTTGAACAACCTCTTGGTCTACTTCATTATCAGACCAAGTTCCCTGTGGTTGTAAAGGGTTATACCAGATCACCGGCATGAGATGGGATTCGGGGAGCCATTCCTCGTCGGAGAGGTATTCTCCTGTTTCGAGGGATTCCTCCCATTCATCGGTGTCACTGGTGGTGTCACTGGACTCGTACCCATCCATGGGGAATCCAATTACTGAATTGCAAGAGTACAATGCCCCCTGCATGTCTTCAGTCTTCAGTAGTGATGGCATGAAATCACGAAGGGTGAATTTCCTTGCCGGCCTCGAAGTCTCGGAAGGAGACTTTTCTGCTGCCCCCAGTGAAGGGGTAGGGGAAGTTTCTGTCTTTTCAGGAACTTCTTGTTTTGGTTGAGCGTTCTCCTGCTGTTTAAGCTTGCGGAGTTGTCTCTTGGCTTGCCTTCGCTGTCGAGCGGTCGGCTTTGTTTTGACGATCTCCCAGTTTTCATCTTCCAGGAGATCGGGATGTACCCATATGGGTTGTCCATCTGGTGTTGGGCACGGGACTAGCTCTTGGGATGTTTGAGCCATTTTTATCGCCTTGAAGGAAGTAGTGACCTTCTTCTTTGGTGACTTTTGTGTTTGTCCATATGACACCATGTTAACGGAGGCAGACCCGTAGTTTTTGTCAAAGGTTATGACTCCGTTTTTCCACATCTCGTTGATCTTTTCTCTCACAACGAAGCATTGGTTGAGAGGATGCGAGATCATCTGGTGGTATGGACAGTACCGGGGATCGTTGGTTTTGCCAACATCTCCTGGTCTTTTGGGTTCAGGCAGGGTGAGCTTCCCGTTTGCCAAGAGAGCCTCGAAGATTTCTTCGACATCTTCATCGAACGGGTATTTCTTTTCTACTCGTTCTTTGAAGGCATCAGAGAGTTCAGGTCTCTTACTAGCACCTTTATTTTCAGCTTTCTTTGGTGGCTGCGGAGCTGACTTGGTTTGCACATTGAGAACCTCCTTTTTCTTTTGCTTCGAGGTTGCAATGGCGGTCGGCTCCTTCTTTGATGATTTCTAACTGCTGAGGTCCTTGATCACCGTTTCAGCCTCCATTGATGCTTCTAGGAGTTCTCCTAGATTCTTTGATTTCTTGCCGATAATCATGGAGCGTATCTTTGCTCTCATGTTGTTACGGCAGATGTCGACCAGCGACGCTTGTGGCAGTACGTCTGAGCATTTGTACGCCATTGCCTTCCACTTGTGAATGTAGTCGTATGTCGACTCATTCTCTCCCTGTTTTAGGCTGCAGAGTTGAGCCATAGTCACAGGATGATCCTCACCTCTGAAGTGAGTTAGGAAGCGTGTCTCCATCATGGCCCAGTTTTGGATAGAGTCCTCCTGAAGAGTGGAGTACCAATCAAAGGCTGTACCTTTTAAGGTACTTACGAAGAAACGGATCTTGAGGGCGTCTTGATCCGCGATGGCTCCCGTCAGGATCTTGAAATGGATGATATGTTGTCTGGCCGAGCCCTTCCCCGTATATGTTTGGAGAGTGGGCTGTTTGAATTTAGTAGGGAACGGTATCGAGTCCATCCATAAGGGATATGGCGGCTTGATTCCGTGTTCCTTTAGTGAATCATCTTCCTTTGCTTTGGCGAGGATATCGTCAACGTCCTTTTTGGTAAGGGCGCGTGACTCATTTACCTCCTCTTCATGGTGACTTGGAGGAGCTTCATTATTCAGTGGACGTTGGAGGGTAAGAAGTAAGTTCTCCATGAGAGCTTCTATCCTTTGTTGTCCTTGCTCCAGCTGCTGGATGCGTGCGGCTACGTCATCTTACGGCGGAGGCTGCTCAGCATTTGTGACTAAGACGTTCATCTTTCGAGAGTCGAATGAGGATATCGTCTTGGTGACTGAGCTGGAGCTCATTCTTTTGGATGAAGAGCTCGAAGAGTGATCGCTCCGGTGTCCTTGACTTGAAGGAGTGGGAGAATCTTCTCTATGTCTTTGTGCCCGGGAGACGCTGCGAGTCACCGGTCGCTTGACATGGAGTTTTGTTGCTGACTTCTAGCGCCTTTTGGTTTTGCCAACCATATGGACAGTAGCAACTTTGTTGGGTGCTTCTTTTTCAACCCATTTTTGAGAGACCTGGAGCGTGGAGTGCTGAGCTCTTTGCTTCTCTAGTCTCTTTCGCCGATACGCCGCGCGGCGACGCATACGACGAGCGATTTGAACTTCAGTTAGCTCGGGCTGTGCCCTAGCCACGAAGGAGGTGGTCCCTCGCGCGCAGCAACCGAGCTTGTCTTCTTTGTAATTTGGCAAGGACAGGATCTAGATGCGGTCCTTAGCCTGTCGCAGCGAAGCTTTAAATCTGGCGAGCTCAGCCCCTGTTGAGATGAAGGGCCGAGTTGCAGGAATACAGGCCTTGACAGATTCTCGCTGAGGCCTGATGATGCATGATTTGATCTTGGGCTTATAGGAATAAGCTGGCTCGTGCTGGGTGGATTTTGTTTGGTGGAGGGCTGGTTTCTCCTCTTTCGTGTACGAGAGAGGGTAGAACCGGTTCTCCTTGAGCGGGGCCAGGTCTTGAGGTAGACCTGGTTTCTTGCAGGCTGAGGTTTCGCGGAGTTGTCGCGAGCTTCAGTCTTCTTGGCAGTTGCCTTTGGTGTCACGGTAGTGACGCGCCCAGGGGCGGTTCTCTGCTTCTTGGCAGGAGTGGTTTCTTCTGCGGGAAGTGGGAAGGGTCCCAACGACCCGAAGACGATGGACCGGGGAGAGGAGGTCGACCCGGTGTCCTGTGTGTTTCCGAAGGAAGTGACACTTCGGCCGCTGGCGAGGCGCTTAGGAGCGCATTTGTTTTGCTTCTCTTGAAGCATCAGCTGGTACTTGTTCTCGTCGAAGGTGATTGTCAGCGAAGCTGCCATGTTAGTTTTTGAAAAACCTTTCTGAAACATGACCGGATCCATTAGTAATCACAAGAATGTGGTGATCATAAATGGAAATAAACTATGGTTTTTTCTTTTCAATTTGCTCGAGGGGACAAGGCCCGGCCCAAGCAAGATGAAGAAGGCAAAAAGCCATAGAGTATACAATTGTTCTAAACGCAGGTATGAAAGGCTCAGAGTGAGCGTTCCAGTGACTGCTAAAAGCAATTGTGAACCTTAATTCAGATTACCGAGGAGCGAGGCTCACTCGAGGTAAAATGATATAAGGTTGGGAGTACAAATGTATCGATCGCGAATATAGTAGACCCAAGAGGGCGTACTAGCACCACTAGGCACAGATGTTGTAAATCACATCCTTGAAATGGACACGAGATGGGATTTTTTGAAAGGTCAAGGTTGGGTTCACAAAAGAGAGCAAATGGCACTCCGATCTGAATACGTGCTTAACATTTCTGCGAGCACAGAGTCCGAAAGGGAAATAACCAGAATTTCTCGAATCTGGACCCATCAATGACGGAAGTTTTTTTTTAGAAAAGTCAGGATCAGATTCATCAAAGAGAGCAAATGATGTTCCAACCCAAACACGTGCTCAACATTTCTGCGAGCACAGTAATCCGAGGAGGAAGAGGTCAAGATTTCTCGACTTTGAACCCAAACGTGACAGAAGTTTTTTTTTTTTTTTTAAGATTTTTTTGAAAGTTAGTATTGGATTTATCAAAGAGAGCAAATAATGTTCCAATTCAAACACGTGCTCAACATTTCTGCGAGCACAGAGTCTGAAAAGGAAGAGATCAAGATTTCTCAAATTTGAACCAAAAATCGACGAAAATTTTTATTTTAGGGTTTGAAAATACATCGAGTTCTCACGATTCGTTCTTATGAAACCAATGTTGATAGACTAGCCCCCAGGTAAGGGTAGGATTACTTAATGAACCCGTTTGGAGGACCCTTACCTAGAACAGCCTAGCTGTCTCCAAACTCTGGACAAGGCTTTTCTTAGATCAACCTCGATTAAAGAACGCAATCGGTAAAACTTTCGTGTTCCAAAATGCTTCCCCGTTTTTTTTTTTTTTTTTGTGGACTCATCAGAGAGAGCGAATGGTTCGTTCCCAATCTGAACAGGGGCTCAAACAATTTCTGCGAGCCCTAAGTCAGAAAGAAAAAGAAAACCAAAATTTCTCAAATTTGGATCCAAAAGAGAGAAGATTTTTTTTTTTGAAAATCTGACAAGCTTGAAATCAGATTTTTTTTTTGATGGATTCATCAGCGAGAGCGAATGGTCCGTTCCCAGTCTGAACAGGGGCTCAAACAATTTCTGCGAGCCCTAAGTCAGAAAGGAAAAGAAAACCAAAATTTCTCAAATTTGGATCCAAAAGAAAAAAGATTTTTTTTTTAAAAATCTGACAAGTTTGAAATCAGGTTTTTTTTTTTTAAACTCGTTAAAGAGAGCAAACGGTCCCTTTCCAAATCTGAAAACGTGCTCAAACATTTCTGCGGGCACTGAGTCCAAAAGGGAGGAGATCGAGATTTCTCAGATCTGAATTCAAAGAACAAGAGAAGATTTTTTTTTTCGAGAAGGAGAAAGATTGGAAATAGACTTAAAGAAAGAAATTTCCAAAACAAAAAAATCCCATCTCATGTTTTTTTTTTTATGCAAGATTCAACATCGGCCACCAACTAGAAAGGTGCCAAAGAATCGAAGTTCATGTTCTCAAATGAACGTGTCCTACCGGGTGTGCCAGCTTGATGGACCCGATTCTTCCCTCTCTCCCGCTGCCTCCGCCCCGGGTCTTTCGGGGTACGACGGAGGGGAGGAGAAGAAAAGATAAAGGGTAACAACATCTTTCTTTTTTTTGTACGGGTATGCCAATTTCACTTTTCTTCTTGGAATTTAGGAATGGTGATCCGAAGATTCACCTTCACAAGTAGAAAGGGGAAATGAAACTTTTTCTAGTTTCTATTGCACACATATTTTAAAAAAAGAGACAAAAGGGTTTTTTTTTTAATGCCGTGAAAGGCGATTTCATTTGTTGCCGTGAAAGGCGATTTTGCCGTAAAAGGCGATTTACAAGTCTTATCCATTATGAAAGACAAGAATTGTGATTTTTGTCTCTAAAAGAAAAATAAAGTACAATAGAAATCAAGAAAAGGAATCTGACTTCTCATTCGATTGTGGGGATACGTTCAGATCGACGGTCGCAAGTCATGTATGGGCTCCTCCATCATCCATGCAGATGAGAACACGATGCTTGGATTCTTGGCTTGGCTTTTTAACCTCAGATTTTTAAAGGACAAAGACCGAGAGAATGTCTTATATCCGATAAAAAGCTAAGTAAACGGGCTGAAAAGCCACGTTTTAGCCATGTTGGTAGAAGAAGGGAGGTCCTTGGGGGGTGGCCCCCCAAGGGTGCTTCAATCACCTTTTGGTGGTCTTTGCAGCAGAGTTGCAGGGGCTCTGGATTTTCTGGGCAATTCTCTGGATTTTTTTGTCTTTGTCGGGGGGAGAGCGAGAGCTAGATCCTTTCCCTTTGGAATGCCCTCCTATTTATAGGCCTTTGGTAGCCATTTAGGAGGGTTTATGAGCATTGAATGCATTAATACTCATAATGGGAGGAGTTACAAGTTTTTAAATTACTTGTTTTGTAACTCCTTTTTCCTTGAATCTGATTGGCCGACGGAGAATAATGAGCTTTTAATTGCCTTTAATCCCATCATGGGAGGAGTTTCATGGCTTTAATGCCATAAATCCTTTGACTTGTAACTCCCATTTGCTTGCTTTTGATTGGGCCGTCCAAAATAATGAGTTAATGACCGCATTAACTTGTCATAAAACGGGTCATTTAACCTCATTAATTGGTCGCCAAGTCGCTCGAAGAGTCGCGGGCCGCGCCGCGTCTTTTGGAATTCTTCTTGCGATGACCGCCGGTGGATCCACATGTTGTTTGATGTCGGATGGCGATGCAATTTCAGACATTGATTAATGTCAATGTGCCGGCAACATCTGTCCTGTCGATTTCACGATCGGGCGGGCAGAAAGTGTGCTTTCTTTGTCGGCCGGTTGGCGATTTCGAGGCATCTAATGATCATCCAATGATTTCGGCGGCAAATCCGTGATGTTGACGAAGATCGACGGATTTCATGCACGAAAAATCAGATTTTGGAAAAATCACAGGGGCCAATCAACTCGAAACGCGAAAAGGACCCGAAAAAAGGTCTTCCGGCGATTTTTTGGGTCGCCGGAATTCCATGGTCGCCGGCGACCATGCACGACCATGGGCCGGCGACCTTGGGCCATGGTCGCCGGCAACCATGGGCCAAGGTCGCCGGCGACCATGGGCCCTGGGCCCATTTTTTGGCCGCCGTTCGGTCGCCGTTTCTTCGCCGTTTTTCGATCTTTTTTCATTCTTTTTTCTTCTGTATTTTTCCTGACATTTCCCCTCATTTATTGGCCTGATTCTTTTGAAGAAAACCCGACGAGAAGCCGTGCAAATCGGAGCACAAAGTTTCCTATTTTTCTGGAAAGCCGAAGACTTTGTTGTGCGGTTTTGCCAATTTTTTGTCAAGCATTGAAACTAGGCCAAACGATGTCGGAATGACCTGAAATTTGACGTGAAGCTTCTTGAGCAGTAGATAGGGCCAACCATAGGCTTTGGTTTGAGTTTTGAAGCCTTTCGGGGTCCCGTAAATGCTTGCCTTAATTTCGCCATGAGAGAAATGCCGAGCTTTGACTTGTGGTCAACCGATGTCCGATTGACCTGAAATTTGACAGGGAACCTCCTGAGTAGTAAGTAAGACCAACCATGGGCTTTGGTTTGAGTTTTGAAGCCTTTTGGGGTCCCGCAAACGCTCGCCTTGATTTCACCTCGAGGACAATGCCGAGCTTTGAAACTAGGCCAAACGATGTCCGTTTGACCTAAAACTTGACAGTGGACCTATTGGAGTCATTTTGAGATGATCCATTAGCTCCAATTTGGATGCCATGATTCCGGGGTGCTCCGCTGCCGGTAGGCCTGTTTTTTGCTTTCTGAGAGTTGATGAAGGGTCAAACGTCGTCCGTTTGACTTGAAATTTGGCAGGGGGGGCCTTTTGGAGGTATTTTGAGACCATCCGTAGGCTCTGATCGAAGTTTTGAAGTCTTCAACACTGTCGCTGCCGGGAGCTCCTGCCGGGCTGTCGGAGGAGTGAAGTTAGGCCAAATGATGTCGAAATGGCCCGAAACTTCATGTGTACCCTCATTTTGGCTGCTTTTGAAGGATCTTGTAGTTTTTGTTTGATTCTGACAAGATCTGGTGCTTGAAGTGGCGCCTTCCTATTTATGGCAAGATGTGGCTCCATGTAGCTTTTGGTGTTGAAGGGACATAGTGACATTTTTGGTGTCAACAATCGGAGACATCAAATCTTCAATCAGAGTTTGTGGATGGTCTTAAAACACTTTCAAAAGGCTCTATATCAAATTTTTGGTCAATCCCACATCGTTTAACCTAACATCAATCTTTAAGCAGCAACGCCAAGTCTCTCAGCGACGAAGACCGTTGAAATCATCACCCTTCAAAAAAATCACATGGACGGTCTAAAAATACTTCCAAAGGGCTATATATCAAGTTTTATGTCATTTCAACATCATCTGAACCAACTTTGGCCCCTCAGTAGCTGAACCAGGTCTCCTGGCGACGGAGCCCCTCGAGACCATGATTTGCAATTAAGAGTTAACGGGTCATCTTAAGATGATCCCACAAGACTTCTTGTCAAACTTCAGGTCAATCGGACATCGTTTGACCACACTTCAAAACGTGACATGTTTCTCGCGATAAAATCGAATCTACTAGCAACAGGACCCTTAACGGCTTCAAAATTCAAACAAAAGCCTGTGGTTGATCTCATTTCTTGCCCATGAAGCTTCACCTCAAATTTGAGGCCATTCCAATATCGTTTGACCTAGTTTTTGCTTTTGGCGACAAATCGACACTCTTGCGCAACAAAGTCTTCGGCTTTCCCACAAAATCAGAAGCTCCGCCCCTCGTTTTGAAAGGCTTCTCATCAAGTTTTTTGCAAGGAAATTATGCCAAAAAAGTACAAAAATACCAAAAAAAGATATGCCAAAGAAAAAAAATAAGGAAAAAGTCGAAAAGGCAACTAAACGGGCACGAATGGCCCTATGGTCGCTGGTGACAATGGAAATCTGGGGTCACCAGTTGCTGAATTTTCTCGAAAACAAAGATGTCATTTTGTTAGATTTAGCCTGGTAGCCTCTTTTTTATGACTCTTATCATGTTTTATTCATTATTGCACTAATCTGCATAGCTATAGTTGTTATTGAATCCATGAATTTAAGCCCGTTTATTATTCAGATTTGATTTTTATATTATGTCATCATTATTAAATATCTTGCGAGTCAATCTGTCTAATCTACACTTGGTGCTATGTAGGTATCAAACTTTGTCATTGAACCGGATGTTGAGGCGGTCCAACCGGATCCACCATTTATAGGTGAATGGACTGCTGGCAATGTGTTTTTGATCATTAGATGCAGCGGATCTTGATACACCACCACCTTTTGGGTTTTATTTTGGGGATATCTTTTTTATTGTTTAGATGGTCATTGTTTTGCAAGCTTTATTCTCGGAGTACAAATCTACTCTTTTTTGGAGTACAAATCTACTCTTTTGTTGTACTGTACTTAAGTATGAATGAAAATGCTATTTATTTCAATATCTAGTCTATCGGATACTATATCATGTATTATGACTTCATTTATGCTTCTGTTTCGGTAAATGGCCGCACCAGCTTTCGCCATGATAACCCGGTAATCCTCACATAGTGGAATCCTATGGGAACACGCACATGGACCAAATATTATCCTCGGTATCCGTGCGTGGTGGCGGCCTCTTAGCCCTTAATCCTGTTTAGGGATTTGGGGTCATGGCAACAACGATTGAACCATCTATTATATGAAGCATAATGTTTGTCAATTAAGAAGCAACGTATGCACATAACGAATATAGCAAAAATGAGAATTCAAAAGTGAATGTATAATAAAATAAAAAAGTATAAAATTATAAATAAACGCTTTCGAGAGAAATTATGGATAACAAGAATACAGGATAAGATTGAAAAAAAACCATTTTGAGATAGTATGAGCATGGCCAATGCCAGCTGCAAATGGCGCCGATAAGGAAAAGTCTAGTCATAGGATTAATGATCTACTAAGGGGTAGGGGTAGGCTGAAAAGGACGTGGATAGAGGTAATACAAATAGATCTAAAGGAAATACAACTCATCTAACATGGATAGAGGTAATACAAATAAATCTAAAGAAGTACAGCTCATCTAATGATTTAACCAAGGATAAATCAAAATGGAGAAACAATTCATGCACCGACCTCAACATAATTGAGACAATGCTTTTGACGATGATAATGGTGATGCATACTAATCAAATTCACTCCATTTTCGACCAGAGTATTTGGAATGAAATATTCCAAGAAGGAACTAGAGCTGAAAATGCAGGTGTGTGAAAATTTTCAATCAAAATTCTTTTTGGTTCCATCCCTAGTGTTGGTGAAACACCTCTTTCATTAGTTACAACCATGAATTCTTTTTCCCTTAAAAAAGGGCAATGAAAATTACTTGAATTGAACCCTAAATGCAACGAGGTGCATCATCTTAGAGACAAAGATCCCTTCCTCTCACTTCTCATTTCTAAAAAGAGAAAAAAGAAAAGAAAAATTCCTCGAACGGCTAAAGCCTGACTAGCAGTCCGAGGAAAGAAAGATTGAGCAGGAAGTGTCCCACCTTGGTCAAGCAAAACGCCCTAATCAAGCATCTTCGTCTCCATTTACAATGCCACTGAAAGAAATGAGACTGGAGGCAAGCCACTTTCTTCTTCAAAAGGCAAGACACTTTTGGTATTTCGCTTATGCATTTTCATGTTTTTGCTACTTTTTCGGAAACTGAAAATCCATAGTTGACAATGACGTATATGTAGAAATGGCCATTTGTATGATGAAAGTTACGTTATATTATTTAAACATGAACTTCTAGAGTTATTGTTTTGGACTTTTTTCTTTTCTTATTCCTAACTAAACACCAAACATTCCATTCCGCAGGCAAAATAGAAAGGGAACCCAAATGGATTTGAAATCTAGGCACAGCCCTGTCCTAAACATCTTTTCTGTAAATTATCGACTCAGGAAAATATGGAGATATTTTCAATTTTGGGCTTTTTATAAGACTCTTGGAAACGCAACAAAAAATAAATGGATTTTCAAATGTTTATAACATTAAAATTTTGGAAACGATTAAAAGTTACAGTTCTGGCTTTTGCATAGATTTTCTATTATTTTCTTCCGAAACAACGTTTTCAACTTTATTATATTTTCACAATCATGCAATATTATTAAAAAAAAATAACATTTTATTATAATGTATGTTGTCATGTTTTCAAATGGTCACCAATATTTGCGATTTATGACAATAATATTTTGAAAATTACCAACACGCTGCAATTGTAAGGCCATATATATCCTGGTGTAAGTTTTGTTTGGGCCTCTTTTTTTCTTTTCTTTCTTTTTCCTCTTTAATCCCACTGTTACTCTTCACAATTCACAGTTTTTCTTTCTTTTCTTTTTTCGAATGTAGAGACTCCCAACTCCTCAGCTCTCATAGTAGCTCCCATGTCCCGAGCCAGCTAAGCTACAACCTAGGACCAAACAGAACCTCAGACCTTTATATATATATATATATATATATATATATACATACATACACACACTCTCTCTCTTAAGCTGCAGCTTAACTTATCTTAAGCTGAAATAGTACTGATCCCACAAATAAAGTTGATTATAACTTTTTTTTGTACAATGGAATTGAGAAATCCAATTTTAATTGTATTTATCTTGATTTTGGATACGATTATCATGAAAAAAATAACGATAATCGACTTCGATTTATGGAACCAACACTATTTCAGCTTAGGATAAGCTAAGCTTCATGTCAGAAGAGTTGCCCATATATATATATATATATATATATATAAGTATGAGCAAGGTTCTCCTAAGCTCAAGCTTAGGAGAAAATTTCGTAAGCTCATGCTTGTGGGGCCCATCTTTGGTACATCCAAATAAACCAAATACATGACCCCCCTTAAATTGCATATGTCCACAAACTTTCGGTAAAATCCAAAATTACTAGACCGTTGGATCGATTATGTATTGATCCAAATGGACTATTAACCATTAAACGTTTGGGCCCATATGGAGATGATAGAAATCACGGTTGGGCTGATTTTTTGTACAGAGGAGGATCCCAGGGAGTCCTTGAAATCCCCCACATATCCATCCCCATGCGGGTTCCCAAGTGGGCCCTACCACACACTTGAGCTTACCTTATCCTAAGCTTGAGCTTAGGAGAGTTGGCCCCTATAAGTATATACATATATGAGAGGTGCTCTTGTGAGAGACTCTCACCTTACTATGAGAGATAAGATTGTGGCCCTTACATCTATATCCAATGTCAACAACTTAAATGTGATGCCCACCTAGAGACCTACTGATCATAATGGGGATATTCCTATAGGGGATAGTCCTTTGCATCATTCCCTCACCATAATGAGGCCAACCTAGGGACCTACTTATCATGGGACTTATAGGGAATGGGAAGAGACACCTTGGATGAGACCATTTATCAGATTTGGGGTCAATCTCATGCCTCTAACCCCTTCATTTGTGGCCCAAAGATTTAATGACTTTATATTAAATGAAAAAATTTGACCATCGATCCAACAGTCCAATCCATTTGAATAGGTGAAAATCCAATGGGTCAAGTGTACTTGAAGGGGTTCCATGTATGTGGACAGTTCAGATGTGTTATGAAGTCAACCCTACTATGTTATCCCTCACCATAACATGGTGAGGAATGGATGCTCATGAATATTTTCCACATACATATATATATATATATATATGGGAGATGGGAGATATGAGAGCATCTCTCACCTTACTATGATGGATAAGGTGGAGGCCCTTACATCCATATCCAATGCCAACAACTTAAATGTGAGGGGCCCCACTCTAACTACTATAATACCATGAAAGTAACTCTCACAAGAGCATATAAACAAATTACAACAAAATTACAACACAAAGGGGACCATGTTTTGCCACGTTGTTGGATCAAGCAGAGCCAACAACAACCCAGACATTAGATTACTCTTGACCTTCATAATATCAGCTACAAAGAATAGCAAGTAGGCATTGCCAATTAGTAGTGTTAGGATAGATTATCTATTTATCCATCTCCTTAATTTTTGGGTAAGATGACTCTGGAGTCAGAACTTAGATTTTGCAATAACAAAAGCCTTCCATTGTGACTTGGACTCCTGTCAATCTCTCTGTCCGTCCCTTCCCATTAAGATCCTGTTCCAAGCATCTAAACCCTTTTCGTTTCCAGATAATAACAAGAGACAGTTTAAACTTCAGATATACAGAACTCCAGAACATTGCTTCAAAATAGTAGAACGCAAAAAGGAAAAAAAAAAAAAAAAATACAAGAGAGCACACTTCAGAAAAAAACAAAAAAAACAAAAAAAAAAAAGAAAAAAAGAAAAAAAATATACATAATATATGAAAAAGCAAGAACAACCGAGATCGCATGTCTACCTCTTGGCTACAAATCCATTTACTTTCCTTCCACCATTGCCCAAAAGCCCTGCATTTCCACCAACTTAAATTCTTAACACAAAGAAAGAACAGAATTAAAATGAAGGAAACATCTCAAACCCGAACCAATGTTTTGACTAAATTTCATACATGGATACAATAATTCTCGGCAGTAAGTCATTATTTTTTTGTGTTTCCTTTGGAACAGGTACTTGCCACTAATTTACGCTATCACATCTCAAAACAAACAAATGCCTCATCTTTAGTAGAAAAAAGACACTGTTGCCACCTGCCCATATTCCCCACAGCATTCCTTTTAAACATTTAAAAAACCAAACAAACAAATAACCAAACCCTCCCTTCTCTACTTCGGCCCCATATCAAAACTTCATCTTCCTACAGATCAAAACCCTCAAAAAGCTCAAAGACAGGTTCAATTGACTCTAAACCTTTTCGCTCCCTCCTCTTTTTATATATTTTTTTCATGGAAGATAAGGAGGAGGTTGCATGTATCTTTAAGTCATAGTGAGATGAATCTGATGAGAATTTGAGGGTCAATTCAGGTGAAAGAAAAACTGAACCATAGGATTTCAAATTCTTTCAGTCTTGATAGAGATTAGGACATTGGAGTCTTGGAGAGGTCAATTTTGATTAAAGATGGCGAATAAAAGTGAGATGCCCTATGGATTTTATATAATGTGAAATGGTGGCTGGATTCAAAATATTTCGAGGGTCGGAATTGTGATAAGGAATTCTCAACTTTTTGCGAGAAATAAGAGTCAATATAGGTGATCTCAAGTGGAGAATTGACCATGTTAAATTGGTCAATCCTAATGGGGCCCCCAATGATGAAAATAAGATGGTAAGATCAAACACATTTGGGGTTGACTTAGTTTTAAAAAAATGAAAACTCAAGTACTTGGTCTTTAATTCAAAAATCCAAATTATATAAATATATATATATATATATATAATATGGGGTAAGCTAATGGAAAGAACCAATTTGAAAGGTAATGTGAAAACTTTGGGCCTCTTCTTTTACATCTAAATGAAGACACAGGAATTGTAAGACTCCTACTTCTAAAAATATTTAAAATGACATCACAGAGAATGTCCAAAAATGACAATCAAATGATCTCCTATCTAATGGAAATAGAGTCAAGAGGTGGTGGAAAATGAATGCCACCAATAGAAGTCCTATGAAAGTTAGCACCAATTCAAATCCTAGGAAAGTTAGGGTTGCATCCTTATCTCTACCTTATATCATTCACACCTCACACACAAACCTACTGAATATGAATTCAATCCCAATGAGTTCTATCCAAACAAACAGGCCCTTAATGAATTTTCTAATATCTGTGATTCACTGATCCAAATGTAGGAATGAGGCCGAACATATACTGATTTAAAATTTTCCCCAAAATGAAAAAGAAATAAGAGCATCAAGATTTTTTCTCCTAGATAGAATATGAAAAGCAAATTGGGATTCTCATAGGTAAATTGCTGGCATTAATGGCGAGTTTGGCACATAAAATGCTCCTCACAAAAATTACCCTGACTAGGTACTTTTGTGTACTAAAAAAGTAGGCACTTTTGTGTATGCTCTACGGGTGGGGCCCACATCCTAGACGAGGATAACCAAACGGCATAGAGGGATAGAAACGGCTCAAAAACAAGAAAACAGTTGTCACCCTCATTAAATTCAAAGAGCATCAATTTAAACAAAATGGAAACGCATTTGTGTACTAAAGAAACGGAATCCAGTATTAGAATAAGCACCTTATGAGTAGGATCTTGACCACCACAACAACCAATTTCAAAATGCAAAAACAGCTCTTGACAGCTTTCCAACCTCTAAGAAATGGCGAATTATTCTCATTTTGAAGGTTTAAATAAATAAATCTCACGTAATGATAATACCCGAAGAAACACAAGATTTGATAAGCTTCATTCATATATAGATCCCATAAAACAGAACGCTCATTAGTCATTACTATTTCAATTGAGATGAAAACACACACCCCAACCAAAAAAGAAAATCAGAGAAACCCTAAAAAAGGTCGAAAACTTCACCTCCTAAAACTCCATAAAAATACAAAATTGAGATCATGTTAGCTTCAGAAACCCTAAAAATCTTCTCTTCAAACAAGATTCTTATCGATCAAATTCAATTGGAAAAACCAAAGGGAGAAAAACCAATTCCTATTCAATTTAGAAACAGCCCCCAAAAAAAACCCCAAAATGATTCAAGATCATGCGAATGCAAAGAGATGATGAACATAAGAACTCTAACCTGATCTAAGGCTGAGAACCCCATCTCCCTCCGGCTTGCAATCCGGCGGATCATCGAACAGAGATCGCGAGAGCTGCTTGTGTGCGACGCCGATGTCGAACAGGATTAAACCGGATTTGGGGTCGTCGACGATGATGTCCTTGACGGGCAGCCAAAGGAAGAGCTCCTCCTGAGAGAGACCCACCACGTCTTTCAGGGCGGCGTAGCTGAGATTAGCCCTCACAACGACGTCGAAGAAGACCCTCGTCTCGAATTTCGTTAGGCACGGCCGATCCAGGATCACCTCGAGCCGGCCGGAATCGTCGAGGGTGTAGGATCGGATCGCCTTTGGGAGGAGGCCGGCCGGCAGCCCGTTGCTGCGGAGGAGGTCGTGGATCGACGGATCGGAGGAGGAGGGGCGGAGGAGAGAAAGGAGGAAGAACCCTAGAAACCCTAGAATGATTGGGGTGGGTTTTGCCATTCGGTGGTGTGGTTCGAGAGAGGGAGAGGGGGAGAGGGAGAGGGAGAGGGGTTTTGGTAGGGGTTCTAGGGCTCTAGGGTGTGGTCTGGTGTGGTGGATGAGAGAGAATTGGAATCTGGTTGCAGGTTGGAAAATTGTATGAAAGGTTATTTGTTGAGTGAAATTGCAGGAATGCCCTTGTTCGGTGGAAAACATGCGAAAGTTTTGTTGTCATTAGGGATGTCAAATGGGCTGGGCTGGGCTGGGCCGGCCGGACCAGTCAACGGGCCGTTGGGTTGAGGAGGCTGGGCCCATTGGCCCGTTGGGCCCGCCAAGCACGTAAGGCCTGGCCACCCAAAAATAGCTTTTTTTTTATATTTAAATTGTCCATTTAAACAACCCCCCCCCCCCCCCCCCCCCCAAACAGCCATAAAACGGTCATATAAAGGGTATTTTGTATCTTTTTTAATTTTACAAAGTCTATAATACTCTAACCCTCCTATTCTTTTTCTAAATTTATTAGTGTTATTTATAATACTCTAATCCTTGAATATTTCAAGCCCTTAATCTGATTATCATATTTTCACCTTAACTTCTAAGTGATCTAGATATTTGATTATGTAAATGTCAAGCCCCGACCCAGGTTTAGTATATTTTATTATTATTTTAGCTGTGATTAGTCTCTAAGCGGAATTAAGGGATGATTAGCTTGGATTTTTAGTTAGATTAGAATTTTGAATAGCTTTGGGAAATCTTGAGCGCGTTGAGTCCGGTTTGACCAAGCCCTAGGTGGCCTGTGTGACGCGTGTTAGTGTGAGAATTTGATACATTTGATTTACTTGATTTTTGAAAAAATATGGTTTTCGATATTTTTTGAACTTGTTATTTTGATCCCAGCAACTTTCATGTTTGTTTTGTATGCATTCGAACTCCAGAAAGCGCGTTTTTCGAGAAAATGGGCAAATTCATCTTTTTACACTAAATCTGTGCTTAAATTTCGAAATTTGAAAACCATGAGGAAAATATACTTTTTGAAAATTAAATTTTTCGACGATCATTTTTCTCTTCTTCGTCAATTTCATTCGGGACCCACAAATGATAGACCCAGCCATGTGAAGATTTCAGGACCAATGGGGCCCACTCCCTCAACTTAAAACCCATGTTGGGTTCTCTTCTCCCTACATTTTCCTGCAACAAACCTGAAGAAGACTCCTCTCCTCTTCTCACCTTCTCTTTCTTCTTGCATGTCAATGGGATTGAGCCGAACTTGAAAAATGAATTTCACCATCTTCATCTTCAACCTCCAAGCTTTCTAACGATACTATTTTTAAGGAATTTCAGCTGGGTACATCATCTTCTTCAAACTTTTCTTCTTGATTGAACCACCCAGAGGTAAGTCATTGCTACCCTCTTGCAACCATTAGTTCTTTAAGCCCTTGAGAAGTTTTCCTTTATGCATGCAAGGAAACTCTTTGAGAGCTCCTTTGTTCTCTAAAATTTTGTGGTTTTTAGTGGGTTTTCCATGGGGTTTTTGGTGTAGGTTTGGAGTTGAGCTGAGAAAGGAGTATTTGGATTGTGTTTAGCAACCATTTGATCTTGAGGAAAGTGAAAAATCTGGACAAGAAATGTATACAATTTAAATGTTGGTTTCTCTACAAATTTAGTCGAATTGATTTTGAATTGGTTAAGTCATGGATGATGCTTTGTTTCTTGTAAATTGTTGCTTCAGCAATCTGAGCTTTGTTGTTCATTAAAACTTCTGAATTATTAGCTCTTATATCTCAAAGTTTTGTGTTTTGATGAATTAAGAAGCTCTATTTATGGCAGATTTGGTTAATGGAATGGATTGGTATATTTGTGGTTGAATGGAGTGTGATTTTAACTATGAGAAGTGCAGATGTTTAGGTGAAAATTAGGGGAATGGAATGAAGAAGAAAAATAGAAATGAAATGTATAAGGAAGTAACAGAAATTCTGCACTAGGCAAAACAACCAGCGAGTTGTTCGCTAGAGTGAATCTGGTGGTCGCTCGAGCGAACAGGCCACTGCCTGTTGTGAAACATTGCAGAAACTCATCTCCTCACGCGAACTAAATGTTAGCTTGAGCCAATGAGTTTCTGGAATGGTTTGCTCGAGCGAGAATGTATCCGCTCGAGCGAACATGTTACTGTCTGGCGAAATTGAGAGACATAAGCTCGTCCACTCAAGCAAACGTTTTGTTGGCTCGAGCAAAGGAAACTCTGGGAGATTCCGTTCGAGCGAACCCTCATCCGTTCGAGTGAACCTGGGCACAGTTCATGGTGTTTTTCCTGTCCGCTATTGGTAATCAATTGTAGAGTATTGTTTTTATAAGGCTTCGTGGAAGCGAATAAGACATTCGAACCGTGTTCTCCTATGATATCAGATGAGAAACGTAGATAAGCCTCACTATGCACTTTGTGTCTCAGACATCGGAGATCTTCAGAGGCACCAAACTATGTTTTATAAACCGACGCTGTGACATTAAGTGGGTAATGAGACAACCCTCGGGAGGCCAATCAACTACCATGTACCACCTCATTCCATATTAGCGAATTTATTTATAAATCTTCTTATAAATCGATTTGAAATAGAATTGATTGGTTTGTTGTGTTTGAAATTATTGGTAAGACTACTTATTTGAATTTTTTAATTTTGTCTTGTTCGGAGTAGTTCTTCTTATCGATTCTTGAAATGTATTGTCATGATTTGATTTGTTTCGATTCAGGTTTTTGAAAGGCCCCACTAAGCTTAGGTCACTTAGTTGGGCTAATCACCCGACTTGGGATCTTTAAAATTATTTGTCAACTGCAGTTTGGATTCTGTTTGTTTGCTCTGACCATGGCAACGGTTCTGTTTCCGGTCCTACGAGTAGTGGCAACGGTTTCTGTCTGCCTATTCCAGCCATTTTGTATGGCAACGGTTTCTGTTTGTGTGCTCTTGTTACTTCGATAATAGGAGAATATAGCTAAATGTGGTCTGCCAATGTTTTAATTAATTGTCGGTTAATTTGAATTATTTTAAATATGCAATTCTTTCAATATTACAGAAATGGTTTATTTGATTTATTCTTTACATATGTTTGTTTCAATGACATTATATGATTTTAAATAGGTCATTTATAAAACTGTTATATCTTGTTTGTAATAATCACCTGCCAGACCGTCGTGTCTGATACTCTTTTGTTTGGTGTCAGATATCGGACTCGCAGCCCTTGAGGCGGAGCGTGCGGAGGGGTAGTAGGACCTCCGGTGGAGCTCGAATGACAGCCAAATGATGTCATGTAGACGTCATGTTGGGTTTGGAGTTTCGATAACATTTTTTGGAAACTTGTCTATAGCCTTGGCTTTTATCTTTTTATTGGGATTGTAAAACTTAAATAAACTTTTGTGATCCTCACAACTCTAACCTTAACTTTGGGCTATGCTCTTATGTATATATTTCTCTTTTGATACTAAACTTGTGCACTTATCTTATATTACATGTGATTTTTATTTTGCTACATGCTTCCGCATATTATCATTTGATGTGAAAATTGATTCATTTGTTGTGATGGATCGTCTGGAATCCTCACTGCGGAATCCTGTGGAAAAATTATTAGCGCGTGCAGGCAGAATTTTCCAGCCCGTCGTGCCGTGTCCCTCGGATTAAGGACATGATTATTAGGACCTCGGTCCGGGGGGCGTGATAGGCTTGGTGTCAGAGTGAGAAATATGTCAGGCAATTAAAAGACATTAGAAACATAGGGATGTGGAAAGGATCCGTTAGAATTTTCATTAATTAATATTGCGTGGGGATCGTGGGCATGTTTTTCTTGGTATATTTTATTGTACAAACATGTGGTTTTGAAGCAAAATGCCTCCACGCAGGGACCACTCAAACACAAATCCTTCTTCCAGCAATGCTCATGCTGCAGGCTCCTCTGGAGATAATCCATTTCAGGACTTTATGCAGAGGATGATGGAACGGCAACAGAAAACAAATGAGATGATGATGGAATGGCAGAGGAAAGCCAACGAGAATCAGGCCAGATTGCAAGAGCAGATGGCTAAGAAAGATGAGCAATTAGCACAAGTACAGAGACAGTTATTGGAAGTGTTGGGTAGGAGACCGGAACCTGTACAACCTTAACACATGGGTCCTCAGATTGTTATCAATGATCGTGACAACAACCCGAATGTATTATTTGAACGCTTTCGGAAGAGAGGTCCAAAAGAATTTACCGGGAATGAGGATCCTTTGACCGCAGACGACTGGCTAACTCACACCGAGAATATCTTTGACCCTTTTCAGTGCACGGGCAGATAGCGAGTTCTCCTAGCAGCATCTATGTTTATTGGCTTGACCGACATTTGGGGGAAAATACTCAAGGATGGCTATCAGGACATTGCTAATGATGTCGCATGGGCTACTTTCAAAGAACAGTTCACTGAGAAGTATGTGCCCACTCATATCAAGAGACAGATTGTGGTGGAATTTCAGCTAGTAACACAAGGAAACATGACAGTTCTCGAATATGTTACAAAGTTTGAAAGAGTGTCCCGGTATGCACTAGAGCTCGTCGATACTGAGGAGAAAAAAATTATCAAATCCCTGGAAGGACTTAACGCTATTATTGAAAGAGATGCTTCAGGTGTTATCCTACCGACCACATTCCAAGAGGCAGTCAAGTGAGCTTATAAATTTGAAAACATCAACAACAAGATTATTAAGGATAACCAGAGGAAACGTCAACAGCAACAAGGACAGAAACCCTATCAAGGCAAGAAGTCAAGGCCAAATTAGAACACCCAAAGGCAAGGTGGATGTGAACACTGTGCCAAGAACCATCCTTCCCACCTATGTTACAGAGTCACGGATGGATGTTTTAAGTGTGGCCTTACAGATCATTTGATGAAAGATTGTCCAAATAAAAGAAACCAGGGCAACAGGCCACCTCAACAGAATCAACAAGTAGCTCAGAACCAACCCAGGCAGCCACAGCAGCAGAACCAACAACAACTGCCCCGTCAGCAACCTCAGAATCAGAACGCCCATCCACCTCAACAGAACAGGAATGCACAACAAGGGAGATAGAACCAAAATAGAAACAGACCTCAACAACAAGGACGCATGTATCATCTGAATCAGGCGGATGTGGATGCAGCAGGCAACGTAGTTGAATGTATACTTTTTGTTTGTGGAATAGAAGCTAAAGTATTGTTTGATCCTGGATCCACTCATTCATTTCTATCTCCTAGGTTTGCTAAATTGATTGATGTGCCTATTAGCGAACTAGACTTTATTCTAACTGTCACAATACCAGTAGGGCAACAAGTTGTCTGTAGCACATATTACCCTAGTTGCACAGTTAAGATAGGTGATGTTACATTCCCAGCAGACCTTATCATGTTGGACATGCATGACTTCAATGTCATTTTGGGGATGGATTGGTTGTCTGGACATCATGCCAGTATGGATTGTTTCAACAAAACTATTTCCTTCAATTTGGATGGAGCATCATCAGGAGTGGAATTTCATGGAGAGAAAAAGGGTTCACATGCTAGTGTTATTTCAGCATTGTCAGCAGTTAAACTGTTGAGAAGCGGATGCGAGCGATTCATAGCATTTATTACAAAGGACAAACAGTCCCAATGGGTGGAGCAAATCCCTGTAGTGTGCGAATTTCCAGATGTATTTCCGGAAGAAATTCCAGGATTGCCACCAGTAAGGGAAGTGGAATTTACCATAGAACTTATGCTAGGAGCAGCTCCAATTTCCTTCGCACCGTATAGAATGGCTCCGACATAATTGGGTGAATTGAAATTACAGTTGCAAGAGTTATTGAAGAAATGTTTTATCAAACCAAGCATATCACCGTGGGGGGCTCCGATGTTGTTTGTTAAGAAGAAAGATGGAATCTTGAGAATGTATATAGATTACAGGAGACTGAATGTAAGACCCCGACCCAAGTGACCTCCATTAGTGTTGATTAAGTTGTGTGTTAGTTCTAAGTGTGTTTAGTGTGTTTTGGTTTAGTTTGGGTTTAGAATAGCTCTGTTGTAGCTTGGAAAATTTTGAGTGCCTTTGTGACTAGTGGGGCCCTTTGGGGGTTCCCTTTTATGACTTTGCATGTACTTGGGGGATTAATCGAGTTTCTTTGAATTTGTGTTCTTATCCCGTGTTACTAATCTCGTCGATCTCTACAACTTTCGCATTGATCCCATTCCCGTCCTGAATCCCGAAACCCGACTTCCATTGCATGGGCAAAACAGTCTTTTTACACTAAATCTGGACCCAATATTTGATATTCCCGAAACCCACGAAACAGATACTTTTTGGAAACTAGAAATTTCGACAATCATTTCTTCCTTCTTCGTCGATTTCATCCGAGATCCCGAAAACTACTTTTTCAGCCTTCCAAGTTTCCTAAGGGGTAGAGCCCACTTACAAATGCTATATAAGCACCCATCTCTTCTTCCTCTCTCTTTTTCAAGCAACTCTCTTCTTACCTAGCGTTTTTCTTTGTTCTTCTTCTTCTTCTTGCGCTTCCCATCTCTAATCACCATCCACCTTGGATCATTTGAGAAATGGAAGTGATCTTCTTCTTCCTCTCCATTAGAGCTCTCCATTGATAGCATTTGTGGAGGAAACCTCCCATTCCAAGATCCCCTTTGAGCTAGCTCTCTTCATTTGGAGACTCTACAAGTAAGCTTCCTTCCTAATCTCTTAGATATGTATTCTTCTTGCCTTTGAGGAGCTCCATTTTCAATATTGGAAGCTCCCTCTTTCTATTTCATTGTTTGACCATTTTAGGGTGTGTTTGGGGTTTTTTTTTTGTAGAGATTGTGGTTTTGAGCTTGGAGAAGTGATTAGGAGCTTGATTCGTGTTTAGAGACCTTGAAGCAAGTGGTTGAATTGGTATTGCAAGCTTTGAATAGCTTTCATGAAATGCATTGATGGATTCTCTATTTATTTTGTGCCTCATTGATTTACATGCTTTTGAAATAAATGCTCATGAATGAGTTAGTTGATGTATTAACTCTTGAAAGCTTGTCATTATGACCCTTCTTTTGGTTGTTTTTCTTGCTTTAAATGAATCCTTATAATTGGTTGGTTATCTCTTTTCTTGGTGATTTAATGGGGGTGAATGAGAAGGAGATATCGGTTGAATGTTCATGGGATTTGATGGTGTTTTGAATATTGTAAGAAGTAAGAGTTGGCATTCTCATTTTGATAAGCGAATGGGACTCAAAGGAGGTGTAAGAATGAGAGAAATAAAAGGAAGCAGAACTGTCCCGGAACCCATTTCTGGGTAGTTCGCTCGAGCGAACCTGGTGATCGCTCGAGCAAAGTGCCCAGAACAGGCTCTGAACCATTCCAGCAGACAGTTCGCTCGAGCGAACTCTCCCAGAATTGTATCAGGCTCCTCACAGAACCTTGTTAGTTAGAGCGAACCCCTTATTCGCTCGAGCGAACTCTCTCAGAAATTTTTATCAGATCGTCACAGAACCTTGTTAGTTCTAGCGAACTATTTGTTCGCTCGAGCCAACATGTTCGCTCGAGCCAACCAGTTATCCGCTCGAGCGAACCTCCTAGAAAACCATTCTAGAGAGCTCCTCGCTCGAGCGAACTTCCTGTCCGCTCGAGCAACCAGCACTGTTCACCTGGGACTAATCTGTGAGCAAAAAATAAAAATAAAAATGAAATGTTTATTTGATTGAGAGGCATTTGTTGGGAACCCTATTGTGATGGGAAAACTAGTAACCATTGTATAGCACCCATTTGAAAAGAGAAATCAAATCTCAAGTTTTCATTTAAGTTTTGAAAATCCTAAGGTGTATAAAGAGCCTGTAATGTCTCCAAACTCTAGGAGTGCCAATTTTTATTGTATATGACATACGAGACCTTTATTCACTTTGATGGAATTTCGAACCCCGATATTTGTCCCGAACCTCTTGAATTATGATTTACCATCCCCGAAAATACTGTATTTGCAATTGTAGCATTTTTGCTAATCCCGATATGTACTTCCCGTTTAAAATGATATTTGTGCCTTTGAGCACCCCGTCCTGCCCGTTTATATAAGTGCATCATATGAATTTTGTACATGTCTTGATTTATGACATTTGACCTATGAGTCGGCACCACTAAGCTTGGATAACCTTGCCGGTCTGATCCACCGACTTGGAAATCCCCCTCCCATCCCGCCAGCTGCAGTTTGGATCTCGCTATCCGGTTATTACCATGGTATGTCCCGATGCCGCAGATTACTACTGTGGTTCCCGATGCCCGGTTCACTACCGTGGTCATGTCTCGTATTAATTATATATATGTTACTTATGTTGCATCTCCTCACTTCGATGACTGAGGTCAACATCCCGATATGCTCATGTCACTTTGGTGATAGAGGACTTAGCTCCGTGTGGTTGTCATCTTGTTGTTTTCCTTTTCCCTTGGATACCTTACTTGTTTTATATTGCATGAGTATTTTGAATAAATGATTCTTTCGTTTTATGAAATTTATTGTTCTAACAGGTTCAAATGTTTTCCCAAGGTAAATTTTATATTGTCATATCTTTTCACCCATTTGCCAAACCGTCGTGTTTGACCCTTGTTTTGGTACTCAGGTCCCGTCGTCGGTTATCCCAAGGAGGAGCACATGGAGGCGGTCGGAGAACCGTAACGTCTAGTTGAATGGCATGCCGATGATGTCGTTTAGACATTCGGGTGTTTAAGCTGCGTAACATTTTGGGATAGAATTAACCATTCTTTTGAGAACATGATACTTTGTTTATATTGGCCTTTGCTGGCCTCTATTTTTGGGGAGTTGTAATTAAATGATCTTGTTGTAAATCTTAATTTACTTTTGGGAATTAGCCAATGATCATTGCTCATTTTGATACTAGTATTGAATATGTTTAATCTTGTTATCTTGGACATGAATGTATGAATTAGATTTGCTACACGCTTCCACACTTTAAAAGAAATATTCATGTTGATGTGATATCCTTACCGCGGAAACCTGTGGGAAATCGCGTGTACGAGTGGCATCCTTGATGGACTCATATACGTTTTGATTAAATTAATCCATAGTGTTGACATGGATTGTTCCATTCATTCATTTATCCTTCATTAGTCCCGATCTCGGATTAGGCCCGTGCTTGGGGACCCGGTCCGGGGTCGCGACACTAAATCACGTGACCATTAAGAACAAGTACCCATTGCCAAGAATAGATGAGTTATTTGATCAATTGCAAGGAGCAGAGTATTTCTCGAAGATCGACTTGAGATTCGGATATTATCAGTAGAGGGTAAGAGAATCAGATGTACCGAAGACAGCCTTCCAGACAAAATACGGGCACTATGAATATCTAGTAATGCCCTTTGGACTAATGAATGCACCAGCGGTGTTCATGGCTCTAATGAACAAGATTTTTGCACCTTACTTGGATCAGTTCACCGTTGTCTTCATTGATGACATACTAGTTTATTCCAAGTCAAGAGAAGAGCATGAGCAGCACCTGAGGACATTGTTGAAATTGTTAAGGGACAACCGGCTGTATGCAAAGCTCGAGAAATGTGATTTTTGGCTGACACAAGTTTCTTTCCTCGGTCATATTATCTCCAAAGAAGGTTTGGCAGTTGATCCGGCAAAGATAGAAGCAGTCATCAGTTGGGAGAGGCCAAAGAATGTAACTGAAATCAGGAGTTTTCTGGGTTTAGCGGGCTACTACAGAAGGTTTGTGCAGGGATTTTCATCTATTGCAGCACCTTTGACCAAACTAACCCGGAAAAACGTGCCATTCGTGTGGACCGAACAGTGTGAAACAAGTTTTGAATAGATGAAAAAGAGATTAACCACAACTCTAGTTCTCACCTTACCTTCAGGCAATGGTAATTTTGTAGTCTACACGGATGCTTCGACCGTGGGACTTAGATGTGTGCTAATGCAGGATGGCAAAGTCATAGCGTATGGCTCAAGGCAGCTGAAGGAGCACGAGAAGAATTATGCAACGCATGACTTAGAATTAGCAGCAGTTGGATTTGCACTAAAGATGTGGAGACACTATTTATATGGAGAAAAGTTTGAAGCTCACTCGGATCACCGTAGTCTACAGTATTTGTTTTCTCAAAAGGAATTGAACATGAGACAGAGAAGATGGATGGAGTAAATTAAGGACTACGATTTTTCAATCAAATACCATCCAGGAAAGGTTAATGTCGTGGCAGACGCATTGAGTAGAAAGTCTAGAAGCATGGCCAGTTTGCGAGGAATGGGTAGACTCCAACAGTTCGAAGAATTGGGAGTTGAGTTCCAATCGTTGAGATGAGGTGTCATGCTAGCAAACATGATAGTGTCTGAACCTACTTTCATTCAGAAAATCAAGGAAACTCAGCTACAAGATCCAGACTTAGGAAAAATTGTGGAACACTTTTCAGATCGCCCAGATTTCAGAATCGTGGATGGAGTATTGTACTTCTGTGACCGATTATGTGTTCCAAACATTGATGACTTGAGAAATGAAAATATGGCTGAAGCCCATAACACCAAGTACTCTATGCACCCAAGGAGTACAAAGATGTACCAAAATTTGAAGAACAGATTCTGGTGAAACAATATGAAGAGAGAAATTGTAGCATTTGTGTCTCGATGCATGACTTGCCAATTGATTAAGGCAGAACATCAGAAACCAGCAGGTCTTTTGTAGCCATTAGAGATTCCACAGTGGAAATGGGTGTTGGAAGTCTCGTGGATGGATTTTCAAAAACTTTTGACCCACCTCTCAAGAAAGATGGTGGAAACTTCAAGAGAAAACCCAACTAGAAACTCTAAGCAACTAGAAGAGAAAGATGAGTTGTGCAACTCTTGCACAAGGGGCTGGGATTGCTCTCTTTGTTATGGACTTCCAAGGGGATTGAATGTCCTCCTTATATAGCACAAAATAGCCTCCTTTTACTAATTAAAATAGAATTCAAACTCCCATTAAGAATTAGTAACTTTCTCATTTTATAATTGCTATAAAAGTCTCACTTCCACAATAATTAGTAAGCTTACTATTACCACTATTAGAAGTCCCACTTCAAATAGAAATAGTAACTTTCTAATTCCTTCCACTTAGAGTTCAAGTAGGATTAATATCATTCCAATAACTTGGGCTAGCGTAGGGACCACTAGGGATTCCATAGAAAGCTGGCTCCAACTGGGACACCACGACCCCACATCTCATGTGCAATCCGGGCACACAGATAATTGCAAATAATACCACTATATAAAAGCAATTGCACTTTAGTCTTAGGAATAAATTACAATGAAGACCCTAAACTTCCTGATTACCACAAGTAGGCCCCTCAATCAATATCCATGGATCAATTGGATCAAACCTGTCTCTTCCAATCCTATATCCACATCTTATTATCCTTGAGCCCCAATTAATCACAGTGATCATCAGTACCATCCAATTAACTCTTAATTGAGATGGGTGCGCACTTACTAATGACAAATCCATTAATTGACACAAGGGGATAATTAAGATAGATTACATCTTGACCATTAAATGTTCCCACAGTCCTACTACCACCTACCAAGACACTGAGGTGTTGACCTACAGTTGGCCTCACTCATTGGTGACTCAAAGCAAATGAATAAATAGAAACTTGAGTTCATCAATGTCTCAGGATTGAGAGCCTTGTGCTAGGGAATTATGAGAGCAAACCTTAAACTCGAGATAGTATTCCATAAGGTGCTTCTCATGGTCCTTCAATAGATCCAATGTACTAGTATCATGATCCAGAATCTTACATTCTGATGATCAAGACAAATCACACTATCTCATAGTGATCAAAGTGTTGCAATCTTGTCAGATGAGATGCCCAATCTCATCACCGGTTGTGAAGATATTTAAGTATAAGATTTGTGACACATGTCTCCTATATGTGGATATCTCATCCATACACATATATCACATCTAATATACTAATAGGACATAGTTCATCTTATGAACCATCATATCATATGTATTGGTCATGTGCATTAAATAATAAAACATCATTCATCTTATGAAAGGAAAGCATGATATTATTGATAAATAAAGAAATTAATCAATTTATTACATCATCTGATGGATTGAGTCCATACAATCTAACAATGGGAACATCTTACGATGGATTTTGTCTCGGGCTTACCGACGACTAGCAGAGGAAACAATGCCATATGGGCTGACCGACTGACGAAGTCTGCAGGTTTCATTCCATTGAAGACAGGAAAGAGGATGCAAATATTATCACTGGCACAAACGTTTGTTAACGAGATCGTTAGCCAACATGGTCAACCAGTCTCCATCACATCAGACAGAGATAGCAGATTTGTCTCGAGATTCTGGAAGACTCTGTATGAGTCCATGGGTACAAAACTTCAATTTAGCACGACGTATCACCCACAGACAGATGGACAGTCAGAATGGACCATCCAGACATTGGAAGACAAGCTTAGGGCTTGTGTGCTTGTATTCAAAACTCAGTGGGACGAAAGTCTACCTCTTTGCGAATTCGCGTATAACAATAGTTACCACTCGAGTATAGGAATGACACCTTTTGAAGCACTATATGGAAGGAGAAGTAGAACTCTAGTATGTTGGGAAGAGGTTGGAGAACGCAGCTTTCATGGACCGACATTAATTGGTGAGACCAATGAGAAAGTCAAACTCATTCATGAGCATTTGAAGACTGCGAGAAGCCGACAGAAAAGTTATGCAGATGTTCGGAGAAAGGACCTACAGTTTCAAGTAGGAGATAAAGTATTTTTGAAAGTGTCACCCACTAGAGGAACTTTGAGGTTCGTCAGAAGGGTAAACTGCCAAGAAGTTTCATTGGACCGTATGAAATCCTGAGTTGTATTGGTGACGTGGCTTACAGACTCGCCTTACCGCTAGAACTGTCGGGTGTGCACAATGTGTTTCATGTCTCAATGTTGAAGAAATATGTTTCGGACCCCTCACATGTGCTAAGACATGAGCCTTTAGAGATTCGAGAAGATGCCACGTATATTGAGAAACCAGTCAGGATCATTGACAGGAAAGAGCAAGAATTGAGGAATCGAACAATTCACTGGGTAAAAGTGCTTTGGGAGAATCACGAACCAGAAGAAGCTATTAAGGAATTGCGTGATCAGATTCAGAAGAAGTACCCGCACTTGCTACCAGAGGTAAGTGTTCATTTGGAGGACCAAATGTCTTTAAGGGGTGGAGGATGTCAAGCCCCGACCTAGGTTTAGTATATTTTATTATTATTTTAGCTGTGATTAGTCTCTAAGCGGGATTAAGGGACGATTAGCTTGGATTTTTAGTTAGATTAGAATTTTGAATAGCTTTGGGAAATCTTGAGCGCGTTGAGTCTGGTTTGACCAGGCCCTGGGTGGCCCATGTGACACGTGTTAGTGTGGGAATTTGATATATTTGATTTACTTGATTTTTGAAAAATTATGGATTTCGATATTTTTTGAAGTTTTTATTTTGATCCCAGCAACTTTCATGTTTGTTCTGTTTGCATTGAAACTCCAGAAAGCACGTTTTTCGAGAAAAAAGGGGCAAATTCATCTTTTTACACTAAATTTGTACTCCAATTTTGAAATTTGAAAACCATGAGGAAAATATACTTTTTGAAAAATAGATCTTTCAACGATCATTTTTCTCTGCTTCGTCAATTTCATTTGGGACCCACAAATGATAGATCCAGCCATGTAAAGATTTCAGGGGCAATGGGGCCCACTCCCTCAACTTAAAACCCAACCCATGTTGGGTTCTCTTCTCCCTACATTTTCCTGCAACGAACCTGAAGAAGACTCCTCTCCTCTTCTCACCTTCTCTTTCTTCTTGCATGTCGATGGGATTGCGCCTAACTTGAAAAATGAATTTCACCATCTTCATCTTCAACCTCCAAGCTTTCTAACCATACTATTTTTAAGGAATTTCAGCTGGGTACATCATCTTCTTCAAGCTTTTCTTTTTTATTAAACCACCTAGAGGTAAGCCATTGCTACCCTCTTGCAACCATGAGTTCTCTAAGCCCTTGAGAAGCTTTCCTTTATGCATGCAAGGAAACTCTTTGAGAGCTCCTTTGCTTTCTAAAATTTTGTGGTTTTTAGTGGGTTTTCCATGGCATTTTTGGTGTAGGTTTGGAGTTGAGTTGAGAAAGGAGTACTTGGATTGTGTTTAGCAACCATTTGATCTTGAGGCAAGTAAAAAATCTGGACAAGAAATGTATACAATTTAAATATTGGTTTCTCTACAAATTTAGTCGGTTTGATTTTGAATTGGTTAAGTTATGGATGATGCTTTGTTTCTTATAAATTGTTGCGTCAGCAATCTGAGCTTTGTTGTTCATTAAAACTTCTGAATTATTAGCTCTTGTATCTCAAAGTTTTGTTTTGTGATGAATTAAGAAGCTATGTTTATGTCATATTTGGTAAATGGAATGGATTGGTATATTTGTGGTCGAATGGAGTGTGATTTTAGCTATAAGAACTGCAGATGTTTAGGTGAGAATTAGGGGAATGGAATGAAGAAGAAAAATAGAAATGAAATGTATAAGGAAGTAACAGAAATTCTGCATTGGGCAAAACAGCTAGCGAGTTGTTCGCTCGAGCGAATCTGGTGGTCGCTCGAGCGAACAGGCCACTGCCTGTTGTGAAACATTGCAGAAACTCATCTACTCACGCGAACTAAATGTTAGCTTGAGCGAATGCGTTTCTGGAATGGTTTGCTCGAGCGAGAATGTATCCGCTCAAGCGAACATGTTACTGTCTGGAGAAATTGAAAGACAAAGGCTTGTTCGCTTGAGCGAACGTTTTGTTGGCTCGAGCGAAAGGAAGCTCTCAGAGATTCCGCTCGAGCGAACCCTCATTCGCTCGAGCGAACCTGGGCACAGTTCAGGGTGTTTTTCCTGTGCCATGTTTGTAAGACCCCGACCCGAGTGACCTCGATTAGTGTTGATTAAGTCGTGTGTTAGCTCTATGTGTGTTTAGTGGATTTTGGTTTAGTTTGGGTTTAGAATAGCTTTGTTATAGTTTTGGGGAATTTTGAGTGCCTTTGTGATTAGTGGGGCCCTTTGGGGGTTCCTTTTATGACCTTGCGTTTACTTGGGGGATTATTCGAGATTTCTATGATCGGTGTTTTTATCTCGTTCAACTAATCTCATTGATCTCTTCAACTTTCATGTTGATTGTTGACACCAAAAATGTCGCTATGTCCCTTCAACACCAAAAGCTACATGGAGCCACATCCTGCCATAAATAAAAAGGCGCCACTTCAAGCACCAGATCTTGTCAGAATCAAACAAAAACTGCAAGATCCTTCAAAGCAGCCAAAAGAGGGGTACACAAGAAGTTTCGGGCCATTTCGACATCATTTGGCCTAACTTCACTCCTTCGACAGCCAAACAGGAGCTCCCAGCAGCGACAGTATCGAAGATTTCAAAACTTCGATCAGAGCCTATGGATGGTCTCAAAATACCTCCAAAAGGCCCCCTGCCAAATTTCAAGTCAAACGGACAACGTTTGACCCTTCATCAACTCTCAGGAAGCAAAAACAGGCCTACCGGCGGCGGAGCACCCCGGAATCATGGCATCCAAATTGGAGCTAATGGATCATCTCAAAATGACTCTAATAGGTCCCCTGTCAAGTTTTAGGTCAAACGGACATCGTTTGGCCTAGTTTCAAAGCTCGACATTTTCCTCGAGGTGAAATCAAGGCGAGCATCTGCGGGACCCCAATAGGCTTCAAAACTCAAACCAAAGCCCATGGTTGGTCTTACTTACTACTCAGGAGGCTCCCTGTCAAATTTCAGGTCAAACGGACATCGGTTGACCACAAGTCAAAGCTCGGCATTTCTCTCATGGCGAAATCAAGGCGAGCATTTGCGGGACCCCGAACGGCTTCAAAACTCAAACCAAAGCCTATAGTTGGTCCTATCTACTGCTCAAGAAGCTCCACGTCAAATTTCAGGTCATTCCGACATCGTTTGGCCTAATTTCAATGCTTGACAAAAAATCGGCAAAACCGCACAACAAAGTCTTCGGCTTTCCAGAAAAATAGGAAACTTTGTGCCCCGATTTGCGTGGCTTCTCGTCGGGTTTTCTTCAAGAGAATCAGGCCAATAAATGGGGGGAAATGTCAGCAAAAATACAGAAGAAAAAAGAATGAAAAAAGATCGAAAAACGGCGAAGAAAAGGCGACCGAACGGCGGCCGAGAAATGGGCCCAAGGCCCATGGACGCTGGAGACCTTGGCCCATGGTCGCCGGCGACCATGGAATTCCGGCGACCAAAAAGTCGCCGGAAACCCCTTTTTTCTGGTACTTTTCGCGTTTCGAGTTGATTGGCCCCTGTGATTTTTTCAAAATCTGATTTTTCGTGCATGAAATCCGTCGATCTTCGTCAACATCACGGATTCGCCGCCGAAGTCATTGGATGATCATTAGATGCCTCGAAATTGCCAACCGGCCGACAAAGAAAGCACACTTTCTGCCCGCCCAATCGTGAAATCGACAGGTTTCACGTTGACATTAAACAATGTCTGAAATTGCATCGCCATCCGACATCAAACAACATGTGGATCCACCGGCGGTCATCGCAAGAAGAATTCCAAAAGACGCGGCGCGGCCCGCTACTCTTCGAGCGACTTGGCGACCAATTAATGAGGTTAAATGACCCGTTTTATGACAAGTTAATGCGGTCATTAACTCATTATTTTGGACGGCCCAATCAAAAGCAAGCAAATGGGAGTTACAAGTCAAAGGATTTATGGCATTAAAGCCATGAAACTCCTCCCATGATGGGGATTAAAGGCAATTAAAAGCTCATTATTCTCCATCGGCCAATCAGATTCAAGGAAAAAGGAATTACAAAACAAATAATTTAAAACTTGTAACTCCTCCCATTATGAGCATTAATGCATTCAATGCTCATAAACCCTCCTAAATGGCTACCAAAGGCCTATAAATAGGAGGGCATTCCAAAGGGAAAAGGGATCAGACAGACGAAGAGAGAAAAAGAATCCAGAGAAATCGCCGGAGAAATTCACTCAAAGTCCAGAGAATTGCCCGGAAAATCCAGAGGCCCTGCAACTCTGCTGCAAAGACCACCAAAAGGTGATTGAAGCACCCTTGGGGGGCCACCCCCCAAGGACCTCCCTTAATCTACCAACATGGCTAAAACTTGGCTTTTCAGTCCGTTTACTTAGCTTTTTATCGGATATAAGACCTTCCCTTGGTCTTTGTCCTTTAAAAATCTGAGGTTAAAAAGCCAAGCCAAGAATCCAAGCATCGTGTTCTCATCTGCATGGACGATGGAGGAGCCCATACATGACTCGCGACCATCGATCTGAACGTGTCCCCATAATCGAATGAGAAGTCAGATTCCTTTTCTTGATTTCTATTGTACTTTATTTTTCTTTTAGAGACAAAAATCACAACTCTTGTCTTTCATAATGGATAAGACTTGTAAATCGCCTTTTACGGCAAAATCGCCTTTCACGGCAACAAATGAAATCGCCTTTCACGGCATAAAAAAAAAACCCTTTTGTCTCTTTTCTTAAAATATGTGTGCAATAGAAATTAGAAAAAGTTTCATTTCCCCTTTCTACTTGTGAAGGTGAATCTTCGGATCACCATTCCTAAATTCCAAGTAGAAAAGAGAAATTGACATACCCGTACAAAAAAAAGGAAAGATGTTGATACCCTTTACTTTCTTCTCCTCCCCTCCGCCGTACCCCGAAAGACCCGGGGCGGAGGCAGCGGGAGAGAGGGAAGAATCGGGTCCATCAAGCTGGCACACCCGGTGGGACACGTTCATTTGAGAACATGAACTTAGATTCTTTGGCACCTTTCTAGTTGGTGGCCAATGTTGAATCTTGCATAAAAAAAAAAAACATGAGATGGGATTTTTTTTTTTTTTTGGAAATTTCTTTCTTTAAGTCTATTTCCAATCTTTCTCCTTCTCGGAAAAAAAAAATCTTCTCTTGTTCTTTGAATTTAGATCTGAGAAATCTCGATCTCCTCCCTTTTGGACTCAGTGCCCGCAGAAATGTTTGAGCACGTTTTCAGATTGGGAAAGGGACCGTTTGCTCTCTTTAACGAGTTCAAAATAATAATAATAATAATAATCTGATTTCAAACTTGTCAAATTTTCAAAAAAAAATCTCCTTTCTTTTGGATCCAAATTTGAGAAATTTTGGTTTTCTTTTCCTTTCTGACTTAGGGCTCGCAGAAATTGTTTGAGCCCCTGTTCAGACTGGGAACGGACCATTCGCTCTCACTGATGAATCCATCAAAAAAAAAAATCTGATTTCAAACTTGTTAGATTTTCAAAAAAAAAAAAAATCTTCTTTCTTTTGGATCCAAATTTGAGAAATTTTGGTTTTCTTTTCCTTTCTGACTTAGGGCTCGCAGAAATTGTTTGAGCCCCTGTTCAGATTGGGAACGGACCATTCGCTCTCTTTGATGAGTCCATAAAAAAAAGGGGGGGGGGAGCATTTGAGAACACGAAAGTTTTACCGATTGCGTTCTTTAATCGATGCTGATCTAAGAAAAGCCTTGTCCAGAGTTTGGAGACAGCTAGGCTGTTCTAGGTAAGGGTCCTCCAAACGGGTTCATTAAGTAATCCTACCCTTACCTGGGGGCTGGTCTATCAACATTGGTTTCATAAGAACGAATCGTGAGAACTCGATGTATTCTCAAACCCTAAAAAAAAAAATTTCGTCGATTTTTGGTTCAAATTTGAGAAATCTTGATCTCTTCCTTTTCAGACTCTGTGCTCGCAGAAATGTTGAGCACGTGTTTGAACTGGAACATCATTTGCTCTCTTTGATGAATCCGATACTGACTTTCAAAAAAAAATCTTCAAAAAAAAAACTTTTGTCACGTCTGGGTTCAAAGTCGAGAAATCTTGACCTCTTCCTCCTCGGATTACTGTGCTCGCAGAAATGTTAAGCACGTGTTTGGGTTGGAACGTCATTTGCTCTCTTTGATGAATCTGATCCTGACTTTTCTAAAAAAAAAAAAACTTCCGTCATTGTTAGGTCCAGATTCGAGAAATTCTGGTTATTTCCTTTTCGGACTCTGTGCTCGCAGAAATGTTGAGCACGTGTTCGGATCGGAGTGCCATTTGCTCTCTTTTATGAACCCAACCTTGACCTTTCAAAAAATCCCATCTCGTGTCCATTTCAAGGATGCGATTTACAACATCTGTGCCTAGCGGTGCTAGTACGCCCTCTTGGGTCTACTGTATTCGCGACCGACACATTTGTACTCCCAACCTTATATCATTTTACCTCGAGTGAGCCTCGCTCCTCGGTAATTTGAATTAAGGTTCACAATTGCTTTTAGCAGTCACTGGAACACTCACTCTGAGCCTTTCATACTTGCGTTTAGAACAATTGTATACTCTATGGCTTTTTGCCTTCTTCATCTTGCTTGGGCCGGGCCTTGTCCCCTCGAGCAAATTGAAAAGAAAAAACCATAGTTTATTTCCATTTATAATCACCACATTCTTGTGATTACTAATGGATCCGGTCTTGTTTCAGAAAGGTTTTTCAAAAAACTAACATGGCAGCTTCGTTGACAATCACCTTCGACGAGAACAAGTACCAGCTGATGCTTCAAGAGAAGCAAAACAGAAGCGCTCCTAAGCGCCTTGCAAGCGGCCGAAGTGTCACTTCCTTCGGTAGAGTACAAGACACCGGGTCGACCTCCGCTCCCCGGTCCATCGTCTTCGGGTCGCTGGGACCTTTCCCACTTCCCGCAGAAGAAACAACTCCTGCCAAGAAGCAGAGAACCGCCCCTGGGCGCGTCACTACCGTGACACCAAGGGCAACCGCCAAGAAGACTGAAGCCCGCGACAATCCCGCGGAACCTCAGCCTGCAAGAAACCAGGTCTACCTCAAGACTTGGTCTCCAAGACCTTCTCCAAAACAAAGAAGGTCCCAAAGATCTGCAAGGCCAGCATACCTGGCCCCGCTCAAGGAGAACCGGTTCTACCCTCTCTCGTACACGAAAGAGGAGAAACCAGCCCTCCACCAAACAAAATCCACCCAGCACGAGCCGGCTTATTCCTATAAGCCCAGGGTCAAGTCGCGCATCATCAGGCCTCAGCAAGAACCTGTCAAGGCCTGTATTCCCGCAACTCGGCCCTTCATCTCAACAGGGGCCGAGCTCGCCAAATTTAAAGCCTCGCTGCGACAGGCTAAGGACCGCATCCAGATCCTGTCCTTGCCAAATGACAAAGAAGACAAGCTCGGCTGCTACGCGCGAGGGACCACCTCCTTCGTGGCTAGAGCACAGCCCGAGCTAACTGAAGCTCAAATCGCTTGTCGTATGCGTCGCCACGCGGCGTATCGGCAAAAGAGACTAGAGAAGCAAAGAGCCCGGCACTCCACGCTCCAGGTCTCTCAAAAATGGGTCGAAAAAGAAGCACCCAACCAAGTTGCTACTGTCCATATGGTTAGCAAAACCAGAAGGCGCCAGAAGTCAGCAACAAAAATCCATGTCAAGCGACCGGTGACTCGCAGCGTCTCCCGGGCGCGAAGACATAGAGAAGATTCTCCCACTCCTTCAAGTCAAGGACACCGGAGCAATCACTCTTCGAGCTCTTTATCCAAAAGAATGAGCTCTAGCTCAGTCACCAAGACGATATCCTCATTCGACTCTCGAAAGATGAACGTCTTAGTCACAAATGCTGAGCAGCCTCCGCCGCAAGATGACGTAGCCGCACGCATCCAGCAGCTGGAGCAAGGACGACAGAGGATAGAAGCTCTCATGGAGAACTTACTTCTTACCCTCCAACGTCCACTGAATAATGAAGCTCCTGCAAGTCACCATGAAGAGGAGGTAAATGAGTCACGTGCCCTTACCAAAAAGGACGTTGACGATATCCTCGCCAAAGCAAAGGAAGAGGATTCACTAAAGGAACACGGAATCAAGCCACCATATCCCTTATGGATGGACTCGGTACCGTTTCTACCAAATTCAAACAGCCCACTCTCCAAACATATACGGGGAAGGGCTCGGCCAGACAACATGTCATCCATTTCAAGATCCTGACGGGAGCCATCGCGGATCAAGACGCCCTCAAAATCCGTCTCTTCGCAAGTACCCTAAAAGGTACAGCCTTTGATTGGTACTCCACTCTTCAGGAGGACTCTATCCAAAACTGGGCCATGATGGAGACACGCTTCCTAACTCACTTCAAAGGTGAGGATCATCCTGTGACTATGGCTCAACTCTGCAGCCTAAAACAGGGAGAGAATGAGTCGACATACGACTACATTCACAAGTGGAAGGCAATGGCGTACAAATGCTCAGACGTACTGCCACAAGCGTCGCTGGTCGACATCTGCCGTAACAACATGAGAGCAAAGATACGCTCCATGATTATCGACAACAAATCAAAGAATCTGGGAGAACTCCTAGAAGCATCAATGGAGGCTGAGACGGTGATCAAAGACCTCAGCAGTCAGAAATCATCAAAGAAGGAGCCGACCGCCATTGCAACCTCGAAGCAAAAGAAAAAGGAGGTTCTCAATGTGCAAACCAAGTCAGCTCCGCAGCCACCCAAGAAAGCTGAAAACAAAGGTGCAGGTAAGAGACCTGAACTCTCTGATGCCTTCAAAGAACGAGTAGAAAAGAAATACCCGTTCGATGAAGATGTCGAAGAGATCTTCGAGGCTCTCTTGGCAAACGGGAAGCTCACCCTGCCTGAACCCAAAAGACTAGGAGATGTTGGCAAAACCAACGATCCCCGGTACTGTCCATACTACCAGATGATCTCGCATCCTCTCAACCAATGCTTCGTTGTGAGAGAAAAGATCAACGAGATGTGGAAAAACGGAGTCATCACCTTTGACAAAAACTATGGGTCTGCCTCCGTCAACATGGTGTCATATGGACAAGCACAAAAGTCACCAAAGAAGAAGGTCACTACTTCCTTCAAGGTGATAAAAATGGCTCAAACATCCCAAGAGCTAGTCCCGTGCCCAACACCAGATGGACAGCCCATATGGGTACATCCCGATCTCCTGGAAGATGAAAACTGGGAGATCGTCAAAACAAAGCCGACTGCTCGACAGCGAAGGCAAGCCAGGAGACAACTCCGCAAGCTTAAACAGCAGGAGAAAGCTCAACCAAAACAAGAAGTTCCTGAAAAGACAGAAACTTCCCCTACCCCTTCACTGGGGGCAACAGAAAAGTCTCCTTCCGAGACTTCGAGGCCGGCAAGGAAATTCACCCTTCGTGATTTCATGCCAATACTACTAAAGACTGAAGACATGCAGGGGGCATTATACTCTTGCAATTCATTAATTGGATTCCCCATGGATGGGTACGAGTCCAGTGACACCGCCAGTGACACCGATGAATGGGAGGAATCCCTCGAAACAGGAGAATACCTCTCCGACGAGGAATGGATCCCCGAATCCCACCTCATGCCGGTGATCTGGTATAACCCTTTACAACCACAAGGATCTTGGTCTGATGATGAAGGAGACCAAGAGGTTGTTCAAGAAAATGCTGTTGACACAGCACCTGCCAATGCTCCGGTAGAACCCGATCAGGAGGAACCACAAGGAGTAGATGAAGAAGAAGATCTGGCTCCTATGCCCGATCTCGAAGAATATGCAAGGATCTTGCAGCGTCTTGCCATAGAGCAAGGACAAGATCACATCAATCAGCTTCATCGCAATCCAGAACCGGTGGTCCTGGAAAATCTATAGGAGTCCCCTCGAGAGACGGCTCGAGGCACTCCAAAGCATTGAGCTCTACCAAGCACGCATGGCTGGATCTTTCGACAAAAAGGTCAGGCAACGCGCCCACAAAAAGGGTGACTTGGTTCTTGCGGTAAAAAGGCCGATGGTTTTCGCTCACAAATCCAAAGGCAAATTTGAACCAAAATGGGAGGGACCCTTCGTCATCGACCAAGTCTTCTCCAATGGCGCATACGCACTTCTAAACATGGAAGGTGATAGATGTATGCTGCCCATCAACGGCAAGTTCTTGAAGCGGTACTACCCTTGAAGACTTCCTCCACTGGGTCAGAGCGACGCCTACAAGGCCAAAGCCTATTTCTAGGTACTTGCTCGTCAAACCCACTCCTTTTGGAATTTTCATCTTTATGTTGAACTTTCAAAACAATGCTTACTTTCATCGTTTCATTGTTCAAAAGAAAATCAAAATCCAAAATCTAAGTTTAGGAGCCTCTTCCCAAACTTAACCAAAATTTTCGATC
>QPKB01000008.1:26708999-26778585 GCA_003546025.1 Camphora micrantha | reverse complement strand
TCGTGATGTTTGACGAAGATCGACGGATTTCATGCACGAAAAATCAGATTTTGGAAAAATCACAGGGCCAATCACTCGAAACGCGAAAAGGACCGAAAAAGGGTCTTCCGACGAAATTTTGGGTCACCGGAATTTCCATGGTCGCCGGCGACCATGGACCGGCGACCCTGGGCCATGGTCGCCGGCGACCATGGGCCTTGGGCCCATTTTTTGGTCGCCGTTCGGTCGCCGTTTCTTCGCCGTTTTTCGATCTTTTTTCATTCTTTTTTCTTCTGTATTTTTGCTGACATTTCCCCTCATTTATTGGCCTGATTCTCTTGAAGAAAACCCGACGAGAAGCCACGCAAATCGGAGCACAAAGTTTCCTATTTTTTGGAAAGCCGAAGACTTTGTTGTGCGGTTTTGCCGATTTTTTGTCAAGCGTTGAAACTAGGACAAACGATGTCGGAATGACCTGAAATTCGATGTGGAGCTTCTTGAGCAGTAGATAGGACCAACCATAGGCTTTGGTTTGAGTCTTGAAGCCTTTTGGGGCCCCGCAAACGCTTGCCTTGATTTCGCCATGAGAGAAATGCCGAGCTTTGACTTGTGGTCAACCGATGTCCGATTGACCTGAAATTTGACAGGGAGCCTCCTGAGTAGTAAGTAAGACCAACCATGGGCTTTAGTTTGAGTTTTGAAGCCTTTTGGGGTCCCGCAAACGCTCGCCTTGATTTCACCTCGAGGAAAATGCCGAGCTTTGAAACTAGGCCGAACGATGTCCGTTTAACCTAAAATTTGACAGGGGACCTATTGGAGTCATTTTGAGATGATCCATTAGCTCCGATTTGGATGCCATGATTCTGGGATGCTCCGCCGCCGGTAGACCTGTTTTTGCTTCCTGAGAGTTGATGAAGGGTCAAACGTCGTCCGTTTGACCTGAAATTTGGCAGGGGGCCTTTTGGAGGTATTTTGAGACCATCCGTAGGCTCTGATCGAAGTTTTAAAGTCTTCAACACTGTCGCTGCCGGGAGCTCTTGTCTGGCTGTCGGAGGAGTGAAGTTAGGCCAAATGATGTCGAAATGGCCCGAAACTTCATGTGTACTTTTCTTTTGACTGCTTTGAAGGATCTTGCAGTTTTTGTTTGATTCTGACAAGATCTAGTGCTTGAAGTGGCGCCTTCCTATTTATGGCAGGATGTGGCTCCATGTAGCATTTGGTGTTGAAGGGACATAGTGACATTTTTGGTGTCAACAGATCTGAACATGTCCCCACAATCGAATGAGAAGTCAGATTCCTTTTCTTGATTTCTATTGTACTTTATTTTTCTTTTAGAGAGAGAAATCACAACTCTTGTCTTTCATAATGGATAAGACTTGTAAATCGCCTTTCACGGCAACAAATGAAATCGCCTTTCACGTCATATAAAAAAGACCCTTTTGTCTCTTTTCTTAAAATATGTGTGCAATGGGAAACTAGAAAAAGTTTCATTTCCCCTTTCTACTTGTGAAGGTGGATCTTCGGATCACCGTTTCTAAATTCCAAGTGGAAAAGTAAAATTGGCATACCCGTACAAAAAAAGAAAGATGTTGATACCCTTTACTTTTTCTCTTCTCCCCTCCGCCGTACCCCGAAAGACCCGGGGCGGAGGCAGCGGGAGAGAGGGAAGAATCGGGTCCATCAAAGTAGGTCAACATGGCCGAACTGGAGAAAGAACTGGATAGAGTCGGCCAGGATCCTAAGAAAAAGAGCGTGGAAGATCTAACCGAGATCAGGATCGACCCACACGACCCAGAGAAGTTCTTTCTGCTCGGCAGCCAGCTTACCGAGCCAGAACGATTTGAGCTGATCGAGTTCCTATTCCGGAATAAGGAAGCCTTCGCTTGGACCCCGGAAGAGATGCATGGCATTGACCCTGAGGTCATGTGCCATAAGTTGAATGTAGATCCCAAGCACAAGCCAGTGATGCAGAAAGCTCGCAGGGCAGGGTTGCCGCAGACAGAGGCCGTGGTCGAGGAAGTTGGCAAATTACTTGAAGCCGGAGTGGTCAGAGAGGTGCAATACCCGGTCTGGCTGGCCAACACAGTGGTGGTCAAAAAGAAGACTGGCAAGTGGAGGGTTTGCGTTGATTTCACCGAACTCAACAAAGCCTGCCCCAAGGACAGCTTCCCACTCCCTAAGATTGATCAGATAATCGACGCCACCGCTGGCCACGACCGGATGAGCTTCCTCGACGCATATCAGGGCTATCATCAAATACCCTTGTACAGTTCGGACGAAGAGAAGACTGCATTCATAACACCCAGGGGCACCTACTGTTACAAGGTGATGCCTTTCGGATTAAAGAATGCAGAAGCTACATACCAGCGTCTCGTCACCAAAATGTTTGAGGCGCAGCTCGGCAAAATCGTCGAGGTGTACATTGATGATATGGTCGTCAAGTCCAAGCAGGCCACAAACCATCTGACCGACCTGACTGAAGTGTTTGCCATTTTGAAAAAGTATAAGCTGAAGTTGAACGCCTCTAAGTGTGCTTTTGGCGTCGGTTCCGGCAAGTTCCTTGGAAGCTTGGTCACGCGGAGAGGGATCGAGGCAAATCCAGATCAGATTTTTGCCATCCTCAGGGTGCATAGCCCAACCACTGCAAAGAAGTCCAGAAGCTCACTGGCATGGTTGCCGCACTGAACTGATTCATCAGCAGATCCTTAGATAAGTGCTTGCCCTTCTTTAAACTTCTAAGAAAAAATTCAAAATTTCAGTGGACTCCCGAATGTGACCAGGCCTTGCAAACACTCAAGGCCTACCTCTCTTCACCCCCTTTACTTTCAATTCCAAACCCAGGAGAAATTTTGTATTTGTATTTAGCAGTCTCGGATCGAGCAGTGAGCTCAGTCCTCGTCAGAGAGGAAGAAAAACAACAAAAACCAATTTATTACACGAGCAAATCACTCCTCGATGCCGAGACCAGATATTTGCAACTAGAGAAGCTTGCGTTGGCACTAGTTAGCGCCTCCCGCAAGCTCTCCCATTATTTTCAGACTCATACTATAGTGGTGGTTACAAAACACCCACTCAAATCTGTCTTTCGAAAAGCTGATTTTTCAGGAAGGCTCTCGCGTTGGGCAATTGAACTCGGGCAGTATGATATCCAATACCAGCCCAGGACAGCAATCAAGGCCCAGATTCTGGCGGACTTCATCGTAGAGTTCATACCTCCAGCCACAGCACCAACCCAGTTCGGCGCCGAGCCGGGTGGCAATGAACTTGAGGCATCGCTCCTAGAGACTGATGAACTACTTTAGAGCCAATCTCCAGCCTCGATCTGGAAGGTCTTCGTCGACGGATCATCAACCACCAGGCGAGCTGGCGCCGGTGCTGTCCTCCAATCCCCAAAGGGGCTAGTCATCGAGCAAGCTCTCACCTTGGATTTCAAGGCGTCGAATAATGAGGCGGAGTATGAAGCCCTGTTAGCCGGACTGAACAGCGCCAAAATCCTCTGAGCTCGGCAGCTAGTTATCTTCAGTGATTCACAGCTGGTGACGAACCAGTTAACTGGAGACTACCAAGCTCGGGACGACAGGATGGCTGCTTACCTCGTCCTAGCAAAAAAGCTCCTCTCAGAATTTCAGACAGCCGAAATCAGACGGATTGGCAGAGAATCAAATTCTCACGCCGATGCCCTTGCCAGTTTAGCCTCCGCCGTCGAGGCAGGAAAAAGAAGAACCATCGAAGTGGGATCGCTAGCGAGGCCTAGTATAGAGCTTCATCCACCTCGGAAAGTCCTCTGTCTTGACTTCGGTCTAAGCTGGATGGACCCAATCATATCCTATCTTAAGGACGACCAGCTCCCCGAAGACAAAGGTGAGGCCCATCGAATTAGACTAAAAGCAGCACGGTTCTAGTTGTCTCCCGAAGGCAAGCTCTATAGGAAGTCATTCACTGGCCCATACCTTCAGTGTGTTCACCCAAGCAAAGTTGAAGATTTTCTCTATGAGATACACGAGGGGATCTGTGGAAACCACATAGGAGGAAGGTCGTTAGCATACCGAGCGATCAGCCCGGGGTACTAGTGGCCATATATGCAAAAGGATGCCCGACTGTATGCTAAAAAATGTGAGAAGTGCCAAAAATTCTCCGATTCTCTCCATCAACCAGCGCAAGATCTGAGTTCGCTCTCCAGCCCGTGGCCCTTCGCCCAATGGGGGCTGGACATCGTGGGACCACTCCACCGAGCTCCGAGAAATAAGAGGTGGTTGGTAGTGGCTACCGATTATTTCACCAAATGGATAGAAGCGGAATCACTGTCCTCCATCACAGAGCATGACATGAATAATTTTGTCTGGAAGAACATCATCACAAGGTTCGGCATCCCGAGAGTCCTGATCTTGGATAATGGCACCCAGTTTGATTTTGCCTTCTTCAGAAATTTCTCTCAGGAGCTCGGCATCAGAAACCACTATTCCACTCCGGCGTACCCGCGAAGCAACGGCCAAGCTGAGATCTCCAATAAAGTGGTACTTGATGGGCTAAAGAAACGATTAGATCAGGCTAAAGGAAGGTGGGTAGAGGAGCTTCCAAACGTCTTATGGGCCTACAGAACGACTCCAAGGCGTTCCACTTCGGCAACCCCTTTTTGCCTCGCTTATGGGATGGAAGCAGTCATTCCTCTTGAGGTTGGCCTCCCGACCCTAAGATCAGAACTCTTTGACCAAGGCCAGAATGAAACAAACCTTGCTCGGGAATTGGATCTCGCTGATGAACGCAGAGAAGCAGCAGCTATCAGACTGGCTGACTATCAGCAACAACTAGCCAGGGGCTATAACAGAAGGGTCAGGGAGAGAAGATTCTCAATTGGAGAGCTGGTTCTAAAGAAGACACTCCCAGGAGATTGAGACCCAACTCAAGGCAAGCTAGCACCAAACTGGCACGGACTGTTTAAGGTGGTTGCCATCCCTGGACAATCAGCTTACAAGCTTGAGGATATGGATGGCCGACAGTTGCCGCGTCCGTGGAATGTATTCCACCTCAAAAAGTTCTACTTTTAAGTCTGTATTCAAGTTGTCCAAAGTTAATGAAAGCAGTTCCAGTTCTTGTTCTTGTCCCTATTGTTATTAAATTTAGGAACAAAAGTCTGCAGCTCGGCGACAACGCCAACACGAGATTGCCTGACGGTCGGTCCACGCACCACCTCGGCATGAAGCCTACGGGCCACTTGAGATTGCCTGACGGTCGGTCCACGCACCACCTCGGCATGAAGCCTACGGAACACTTGAGATTGCCTGACGGTCGGTCACGCACCACCTCGGCATGAAGCCTACGGGCCACTTGAGATTGCCTGTCGGTCGGTCCACGCACCACCTCGGCATGAAGCCTACGGGCCACGGCTTGCCTGACGGTCGGTCCACGCACCACCTCTGCATGAAGCCTACGGGCCACTTGAGATTGCCTGATGGTCGGTCCACGCACCACCTCGGCATGAAGCCTACGGGCTACGGCTTGCCTGACGGTCGGTCCACGCACCACCTCGGCATGAAGCCTACGGGCTACGGCTTGCCTGACGGTCGGTCCACGCACCACCTCGGCATGAAGCCTACGGGCCACTTGAGATTGCCTAACGGTCGGTCCACGCACTACCTTCGCATGAAGCCTAGGGGCCACGGCTTGCCTAACGGTTGGTCCACACACCACCTCGGCATGAAGCCTACGGGCCACGGCGTGCCTGACGGTCTGTCCATACACCACCTCGGCTTGAAGCCTACGGGCCACTTGAGATTGCCAGACGGTCGGTCCACGCACCACCTCGGCATGAAGCCAACGGGCCACGGCTTGCCAGACGGTCGGTCCACGCACCACCTCGACATGAAGCCTACGGGCCACATGAGATCGCTAGACGGTTGGTCCACGCACCACCTCGGCAACTAAGATTGCTTGTGGGTTGGTCCACGCACCACCCCGGCATGCAGCCATTGCGGCCGCGATGCTACCGTCGAGGATCTCGACATTATGGTTGTGCCAAATCCTATGTTAAATCAACTATCCTCAGCAAACTTTGCTGAAGTCAGACCCAGATGCTGCTGAGTAGGAAATCAACCAGACAAAAAAGTAGAAGAGAACAATGGAGGAAGTTTGATTTTTATTGCTGAAAGATTCGTTACATTCCGGAGTGTAAAAACAAGGAGAAGCTTTTACGGCACGAAACAAAACAAACTTCAAGGTTCTTGAGGAGCTGAGCTGCTGGGGACGTCGGCCGGAGCTTCAATGACGACTCTGTTGTCTGGGGCTGATGGACCAGGACAGTTCGGCGGATTCACGAAAGATGGATGATCCTCCGAGACCCCCGCTTCCCTCAATGCGGCGCGCCATGCTTTCTACCATGTCCTGTCCCGGACACGAAAAACTTTTGTGCCGTAATAAGCGGTCGCTTGGGTCGCTGTATCCCGGAAGGCGGCTTCGCTTTCAGCTTTGATTCTGGCTTCCGCCTCGTCCGCCTGCCTCGTCTCAGCACAAAGATCGCTTCTTAGGCTCTCCACCAAAGCCCCGAGGTCGGCGTTTTTCGTCTTTTCGCTCTCAATCTCCACAGCCGCCTCTCCAAGTTTAGCCTGGAGATCGCCTTTGAGCGCCTCTAGTTGATCAGCCTTTGAAGTGCTGGTCCCCAACGCCTCTTCAAGCTCCGTCTTCTCCTCGGCGAGGCAGGCAACTAAGGGACCTTGTTTGTTGAACCTGTCAATGACTACCATTGACTTCTGCAGTGTCTGTCAAAAGAAATCAGAAAAGCAAATTAGCAGCCGAAATGGAATACAGCAGGAATGCAGTCAAGAAGATTACCTGAAAGCAGGAATGCAGCAGCGACGTCAGCAACCTCGGGTCGCTCATTTTTTCCACCCGAGCCATGTCATGCTGAAGCGCACAAGCATGGCCGAGCGCCTCAAGCACGAGGGAGTCCGGCCTCTTATGGATACAATCCTCCACAGTCATGGGCCTCCCTGGCTTGAGCAAAAAGTTCATCGTCTAAAGTGTCGGCTCGGTTAGCGGCGGTGCTCCACCTGAGCTCTCGTCATCCTCCCTTGGTCTTTTCCTGGAGGAGCTCTCATTGCGCTCAACCTCGGGGGACTGTCGGACCTCTGGACTTTGGTGTGGGGCCGGCACTTCCTCTTCCATGACCGTAGGGGCCACGATAGGGCTGGGGGCTAAGCGTCTGACGGTATCCAGAACTGTCGGCGGAGGAGATTCGTTCTCATCCCCGAGCGCCAGCGCCTCTAAATCCACGAATGCTGGGACTCGCGACATTCCACCCAGTTCCGGCGAGGAGCGACGGGCTCCTCTCAAAGGGGTGCCGCTTGATTGCGACTCGGGGGAGGATTGCGGCTCGGGCGATACTTCGGCACTAGAGGTCGCAGCCCGAGAAGGCCCCCCTCTTCAAACGCAGCCTCCGATCGACTGCCAGCCATGGGCTCACTCGTCCTCGGGTTCTCTCCTTGAAGCGACTGCTGTGGCAGTTCGGATCTTCTGTAGTACCCCCAGTACTTCGGCTCGTAGCCCAATAGCGCCTAAGCCGATCTGTTGGAGAACTTGATGCACCTTGTAATTTTTCGATGCCACTCGTCGTTCCTTTTCCAGCCGGCCCGCCTGGCCAATTGTTTCCTTTCGTGGGCAGCTGCAAAATAAACCGCAGGGATATTAGTCCGGCAGAGTAATAGAAAGAAGGGAAGAGACAAGGTTAGGGCGAAGGAGGTGATTACTTGGAACAGCCCTGAGATGACGTGGGACTATATGCGCCCTGTTCGCCTCAGCGCCGAACTCCCAGTTCCCTGAGACGCAAAAGAGGTCGTCTCCGACATACTTGCTTGAGTCCTCAAGCGCCGTGACGAAGCCCGTGCGATGAGGGCTGACTCGGAGGTAATAAATATTCACCTTCTTGGACTTGCAGATATCGCAGACGTCCTCAATGTCATGGACGCCGAGATCGATACCTAGCCTCTTGTTCAGCACGGCCGTTCCCATAATGATCTTGTAACCATTGGGCGTTAGCTGGCACGGGTTGATAGCCCAAGCACTGAGGCAGGCCCTGAGGAGCGGATCTAGGGGAAACCTAACTCCTCCCTCTATGATGGCGATCAACGGGAAGGGCATCCAACCCTCTGAGTACGAGCGGAGTGCATAATCTGCAGGGTCCGCTCGTCTCATCAATACGTCCTCAGGTATATGGTAGGCCATCCTCAGCCCCTCTATGGTTGCAGCATTCTCTAGCCAGTGGCTATAAATCCCCATATGTGAAGAAAAGAATACTCAAAAGAAGAAACCCTAGAGAGAAGGAAGTAGAACTTACAGCCGGAGAACGCAAGGAACGAAATCTCCCCAAATGTAAGTCGCTGCAACCTATTTTATGATGGGAAGCTCTGAGGAGGTTCTTTGGTCTTTGGAAGCAAGTTGGAAGCAAGAGATGAAGAAGAAGACGACAGCTCCACTATATGTAGGAAAAGAGATGTCGCTTCAGGGCGCCGTTTTCGAAATCCGGAACATTATGTCTGGCGGCCGTATGCGCCCTCTGCCAGACAGCGCGGTCGACCAGATGGAGATGCGTGGCATCGCCTTTCCAGTTTCCCGATGATTAAGGCGCAACATTTATTGCCTTGGGCGAACAAAATTTGGGATGAAGATCAAACGCCAGCTGTCATCAAAAGTACCATGGTAGCTTCCGACTCCAAAGAGTCCGAGACCCTAAAGGAGTCACAAGCTAGGGGGCTATTGTGTGGGGAAATTCCTAAACACCAAGATCATGTATGACTACAGCACAATTATGGTCATCAGTCCGGCTGAGCGCACCTCGGCTACTGCGCCAACACGCTAGCTAGGGACCAGCTTGCGGCCTCAGTCCGGCTGAGCGCGTCTCGGCTGCAGCACCAGTACGCTAGCCGGGACCAGTGTTGTGACCTCAGTCCGGCTGTGCGTGACCTCGGCTATGTACCCAAGACGCATTTCGGCCGAAGCTACTAGGGCTGCCAGCCGGGACGCATTTCGGCTGCAGTTACGAAGGTTAGACACGCATTCTGGTTACAGCTATGAGGACTGCCAGCCGAGACGCATGCCGACAACTATTTCCTGCCTCCGAGCACATGTCGATGGGACATGTGTCATCCTAGTTATCCAAGGTCCTTATCAGGCCTCTGACAAAGCAGCATCCAGCGGCTGTAACCCCATCAGGGGGAGGCCCAAGGAGGGATCTGATGGGACCTCCGCTACCAATAAGTCCAGACAAGATCAGGCCCAATGTGACTGGCATTTAATGCATCATGGGCTGATCAGACTGGCATTTAATGCTTTGTGGGCTGTGATGGACTCTCATTTATTATAATGTGGGCTATGATGGACCTTCATTTATTATTTTGTGGGCTGATGACCTCAGCAGCCAGATCATCAAGCCCATGGTAAAATATCTAGAAACACTCTTATATAAGCAGAGATAGAATCAAAATCAGGTACGCATAACACAATTTACATGCACTCTGCCTCCCTTCTTCTCCATCCTTAACCTAGTCCTTGTACTAACTAAGGCTTCGGAGAGCCCTGTGCTGCCCACAGCCAGGGTCCTTTGACCTTTTTTCTCTTCCCTTTCAGGTCCCAGAAACCGAAAGCAGCTAACTCTCAACTATCATTTGGTTAAATCCTATAAGGCACCCCTTAATTTTGTAGGTTACGTTTATTGCACTTACAGTAATATTCTAAAAGATCAATTTCAAACATTTTCATGAAAGGCCATAAATTTTAATATCTTGAATTCATAGACCACTAGGATACAAATACATTGAAATTAGAGTCTCTAAAATGGAATGCAAACCCTATTGGAGAATTCGAGCGTTCATGTTGTACACTAGAAAGTAGAGATTGGAATCTCTGGATCAATATTTTGCCTATAATCGTCTGTCCAGCTTAAAAAATTTTACATACTGAAAAAAGCAAAAGCGAACAACAATTGACAATTTTCAAATTGCTTTAATACTCGTTAAAGATGTATTTAGTATTATGACCCTGTTTCCTACATTTGCCTTTTCTCTTCTTTGTTTTTTGTCATCTTCTTTTTCTTTTCTCCTCCTTGTACATTTAAAGCAACTGGAAGGTGTTTATTTCTTTTTAGAAAAATACTGGATAATATCAAGGAGATATCGTAAAATGTTGCAATGCATTTACCCCCCCCCCCCCCCCCCCCCCCCCCACTCTCACACGCACACACATGGTGCCTTTATGCTTTCATTCTCAATTCTTGTTCTGCTGAAAAATCTTTTTTTTACTTGATAATAGCATTTCCTTGAAATTGCCTTTCCAAGGAAATCATGCAGACATTGTCTTTGCAAACAGTGATGAAGCAAGAGCATTCTGCCAGCTATCATCTATGGAGAGTCCCATCTCAGCCACAAGGTACCTGAGCCATTTTGTTCCTTTCGTTTCTGTCACCGATGGCACAAGAGGCTCTTACATCGGTGTCAAGGGTGAAGTTACTTATGTCCCCCACTCGCCTTGAAATATATACAAAACAGGAGGGAATGGTAGTTGAGCCACATATTCATTAGTGTTAGATGGCAATTAGCAACTAAAACATAACTTTTCTCATGAAACCCACCTTGGGCCCTATTTGATTAGTGTATATTCCAATTGGATCAACAAATGCTAGAGATTTGAGAAGTTTGAGAGCTAAATTTGGAGGATTTAACTAGAAAAGTTATGTAAGCCAAAAAAACCTGATATATATATATATATATATATATAAACTTTTGCAAGCTAAATAAGAAATTCCAAAAGCTTGAGGGCCAGTTTGGCAACTCTACTAATAGAGTCAAATGAAGTAAAGTTGATTTTGAAGAAAGAATAAAATATAAGCGGATTATGATGGTATTTTATTTTTAGTTGTTTATTATAAAATATTTTTTACCTTTTGTATTAGAAAGTTGAGGTTTTTTTTTTTTTTCTTCTTTTTTGTATGTTAGTGAATAAAGGTGGTTGCTTTTTTACTTTTTTTTTTGAAAAAGTTGAAAAGAGTTTTGAATTAAAGTGCTTTTAATATGACATATTGTCTTTACTTGACTTTTATTATGTTAATAAAGTGTCAAACTAGCCTTAATGAACAACTACTGATGTATTGCCGGAAATCTTCAACATCAAGAATTCTTGTGAACAAATAAGCTCTTTAGTGTGACTAAACCAGCCTACCTAAGTACAGAAATCAGTCACTCCAATTTTCACTTGAACAGATGAAAGTGAAATCTTAATCAATTCCCAAGTAAAACTAGTTGTATTTTATCACACTTAGGTGGTGAGTCTTGTATAAGTTGGGTTTCAGTCTGTGTCCATGTTATTCTGATGAGGGCACGAGGTCATCTCTTCTTCTAAATTTGTGAGTGGCAAAATTACCCCAACATTACATTTCATCATGGTAAAAGTGATGAAGGTCTCATGGATAAATTTGATTTCTCTAGACATTTTGTCCAAGTGGATAGGTCTCCACTGTATCTGTTGCTGGTGAAATGGGCCCCACATTTGACCCAAAATGTTCAAATGCTTATATTTTACAAATTCACTTTGACCCAAATTTCATTTTAATCGGATCTGAGATCCATTGGTATATTCATAATGTGCTTTACATACGACCAACTCCATTTTATTTCTTCAAAATTCCAAATGGAGTTGATCAAGTGTGAAAAAGTGCAATTAATCAAATGGTAGGCTTTTAATTTTTTCAATTTGGGATAAAGCTAGTATGATGATTATAGTTTCAATTTGGGATAATACCCAAATAGTTTGATGGTTCTTAAATTGCAATGGATAAACATATACCTTCTAATTTACATTGAATTATTCAAGCACTAATTTATTGATAAAAAAAAGTTTCAAGTACTAATTAATCACAAAAATTTAAAGAGATGACATATAGGAGAGATACCAATTATGAAAAATTAAATGAAGTCTAGAGCCTAGGGCTTAAAAATAACAAACCTTCCTTGTCCTTCCTTCTCATATACAAACACTAGTGCAAACTTTACTCCAATTAAAGTAGGAGTGCACTTCTTTTGTAATTGGGAGTAATTTTTTTTAGAAAGATTTTGGGAAGTAAATCTTGACATTGTTTTATTTAACAAAAGCCCACATTTGGATGGGAGTGAAATTTGAAGAACACACAAGAGGACACGAAAGAAAAGGATAACTTTTTTTTTTTTTTTTTTTCAAGTTTTTTTTCTGAAAGGATAAAAGATTCCATTTGATGACAAAATTTATATTTAAAGTGTTGCCATAAAACGTCTAGCGTTTTGTCATTTATCCATTTATAGAGAAAAATGAATCATAAGTAAAGGTCCTGCCCATCAAACTATTCTTGTTGTCTTCGTAAGGTGGCCCGGCACAACCAAAGTGGGCCCCACAGGGTTTCCAATTAAGGAATCATTTTATCTCTTTCATTTATTAATTTAATTTTTTTTTTCAGTTTTAAGATGAACCTAGCTTATGTTGATGAGTGAGCTCCAATCCAAGGGAAGTATTGAAAAGTATTTATTCTTTGTCTAGTGACATCTCAACTCGAGGCTTTGGTACAAATGGTTAACTCACTACAAGAAAAATGACTTTTCCGAGCGATTTTCTATCCGCTGCAAATTATTTCGCTAGGTATACTTCACATTTCCAGCGATTATTAATTCGCCGCTTAATTTTCAAAAACATTTGACGCCGGCACTTTTTTGCATAGAGTGTAGTGATTATTCCGGCGCAAAAAAATCCTTGAAAATTTACTTGAACAATTGCGGCGAAATAAATCTCCGTAATATAGATTTAATGAGGCGGGTATCTTTTTCCTTATTTCCCCAGCTTCGCGCCCATTCCCTCCCCTTATTTCCCCACCTTCGCGCCCATTCCCCACCCCACCCTTCGATTTTACGCCCAGGCCTTTGTCCCTTCGCGCCCCTTCCCTACCCCCCTTCGATTTTGCGCCCAGGCCTTTGTCCCTTCGCGCCCGCACCCCCCCCCCCCCCCCCTTCGATTTTGTGCCCAGGCCTCTGTGAAATCAAACTCCAAAGAACCTTCCACCGCTGCGATCGCGCAACAACCCACCTTCTCACCGGCCAGTTGCTCCACCGCGAACTGCCACCGCCTCACCACCTCCACCTATTTATCTTCCCGCACTAGCATCGTATGAGCAAGAGTAATGGTTTGGAGGCACACTTCTGATTTTCTCAAAAATCCACAAATACCTAAGTGTTCCTCCACCGAAGTTTGTGCTCTTGGAGCTTGCTGCATCCGATTTCAGCCATTTGCCGAGTTCCTCTGTTAGGAGCCCTAGATCGTGGAAGACACAGCTCGAAGGAAAGCTTCTGGAAGACTGGAATTAAAGGGTTGGGTTCATGCTTAATGCCCTCCCTCCCAGCTCTTCTCATAGAATCATTTTAGCAAGTGGTCTCATTCCACTTCTTCTCCCAATGCCACAAAACTGTCTATCAAACCCACCTTCACTTGTCAATCCTCACTGCAAACACCACCGCCTACTCTACCGGCTGATGAAAACTCTTCTTTTCCTCATCCAGATGATGATGATAGAATCTCTTCTCAACCTCAATCCCTCATTGAAAATGGGAAGGAGCTCCAACTGAGGTAAACTTCAATTGGGTTTTGCTAAACTATTTTGTTCTTGTGGTATATTATTGGTAGTGCTACTTTAAGACGTTCTTCTTATGTGAGAAATTGCTACAAATGAGTGCATGTTTCTGTATTCTGTAATGGGTTGAAGTGGGTTCTTCCCTTTTTTAGCGTTTCAGTGTTCCATTTCAAGCTTGGCATAGAATTGAATTGGTATTTTATGTTTTCAATATTATTGATACTCTGCTGTTGTTATCTAAATGTTGAAGTTTGTTAAAAATTGATCGTGAGTGTCCATAACTTAGTAATTAGGACATGAGTTGGATTGGGTTCTTCCTCTTTGATTCATTCTCTGTTTTAAGAGACTTCGATTGGGTTTTGCTAATTTTTTTTTTGTGTTTTTTTTTCTATTGATGTTATTTATTGGTTGAAAATTTGCTAAAAATGAATGCAAGTGTTTATAACTCTGTAATCAGGATACATGTTAAACTGGGTTCTTCCTTTTTATCTATTTTCTGTTCCATTTTTAGTTTGGTATAGGTAGAATTGAATGGGGTTATTATTATTGTTATTTTTTTTTATGCTTTTGATAGTTGTGATAGTATTGATTTTACTTCTCTCATCATGTATAGAGTACAGTTTTGGAATATGGACGTTGTATAGGCTGAAGGAGAAACTTTTACACATGGGCTTATATCTCAATTTCAAATATAAATCCCGGTTTGTTTCTATCCTCTCCATAGGGATAACAAATAAAATTAAAAGATGATGAAAAAGGAAAACTTGTACATCTTCAATTTTCCTGTTTTTGGGTGTTTTAGATGTAAATAAAGCAGCAAAATAGAATATATAGATGCTAAAAAAATAATTTCAGTAAATTTTCTGTTTCGAACAGAGCCCATAGAAAATAGTATCAATCGTTGCCAAAACCTTCTTGTATTGGGCGATGCAACTTAGTTTCGGCCGAGTTTTATAACCTTGATTGTATTCTGGTTGAAGATTTGCTAAAAATGAGTGCTAGTTTTTGTAACTTTATAACCACAAATAATGATATGGTTGAACTTGGGTTTCCCTGCTTATTTTTTCCTGCCCCATTATAAGCTTGGAAGCTAGAAGAGGTGGCTTGAATTGGGTTAGGCTATTTTTTTCTTTTGGCATTATTGACTCTACTGCTGTTTTATGTTAATCGACAATTTGCTAAAAATGAGTGCTAGTGTCTATAACTCTATAATCATCGTATGTATTGAGTTTGGATTTGTCTCTTTCTCACCTGTTCTCTGTTTTCACATTATCTCTTTTGTATTTCTATTATGGATAATTCTGTTATTGATTTAAGTTATAGTGGTGCTGTTGTTGTTATACCCGTGTTTCCAATTTTCTTATCACAGATGAATGTGATTTTTAAGAACATGGGGACTGATTATTTTTAGGCGAGTTGGATGTTCTCAACATATTGACCACAAAATTCAAGAAAGCTTTCAAATGTAGTGGTGTTCTAATGGGTTTCTTTGTTTCCAATAATCAAATGGATTTCCATTGCTATTTAGAGGGAATGGAAACTTTAAGAACCCCGGAATTATCATCTGCAGTTTTTTGAGAATCTATGGAGTCTAGGCAGTTGGGTATGGGAACTACCGGAGTATGCTTGTTTTTCCCCTTTAAATTCACTTGAGTTGCTTATTTCCCTTGTCAATTGCAACTTTTGCAGATAAATAAATCCATTATCTTAGGTACAGTCAGTATTCAAAGCGATTCTCTTCTATTTTCTTTATAGGATTTTTGCTTGCAAAATAAGGAAAATCTGGAATGGGAAATTTCTTATTTTCCCCCTTCAAATATATATTAAAAAAAATACCAAATGAGAGGCAACATCAAAGGTGTGACCACATGGAATCCAACCACCAATGCACCTGCTCCCAAAAGCCATTATTCACTTTGTTTTCTTGGGAGACTTGTAGAAACCATCAATGATGCTCTTGCAGAAGACGTATTCGGTTAGTCTTCAATGACCAAGTACAAATAAATCCATTAAGAAGAGAAGAACATCTCCCATCATACAGATCATAAGCTGAGAAATATATTTAAAAAAGGGATTGGTGGAAAAGTATTCTTGTATTGCTTAGCTAAAATTATGTACACAAGTAGGATGATTAACATAGGACGCAAGCCATCCAAAATTTATGAAGTGACCTGTTCTAATCCAATAATAGTCATAGAAATTCCCTTGGAACATCATCCTGGGTGAAATGGTCCTATTGGCTGAGGTATCTTGCAAAAAATTCAGACCTGATGTGATGGGTCACAAACATTAGATGCTCGTTTAATGTCAGCATAAGTGAATTTTGTTTGAAAGTGTTTGTTTACATGCCAACTATTGGACGGTTAGGATGCCAACGAGGTGAACTCTTTGGAGACCCTTATGTGATTTCATTTCCCACACTTACTTTATAGCAACAAATAACATCCCAAAGACCATTCATTTAATCACATGCAACAAGATATATCCAACATTCATTTTCATTAAATGTGACTCCTTCAATGTGTCGAAAATTGCCGCATAACTTTGGTTATCTAATAAGTTTTCCCAATCATGTCTTTTTTCTAGATGGATAAAAGTTGGATGAACGAGCCCGATGGACTTTTATCACCTGCATACGCTGAAGGGGTCAACAATTTTCTTACACAAGCACGGAACCATGCTTATGGAAGGGATCGTATCCGATGTCCATGTCGTACGTGCCTTAACAATCGGTGGTTGCCTATATTTGAGGTGGAAACTCATTTGTATATCAAAGGGATCGATCCAAATTACACCCAATGGGTATTTCATGGAGAGAAGGAGACATTTAATGTCAGTGATGATGATATTGAGGACGAGGTTGTACTAGAAGATGATTACATTGATGACATGCAACAGATGTTGGATGACATTTGGGCAGGCACCTTTGTTGATGTGCCCCAAGACAACACTTCTTCGCCAAATAGGCCACCAATACCTGAAGCCACACCAGCATCATCTTTTGACCAGCTATTAGAAGATGCTCGACGTCCTCTATTCAACGGGTGTACAAAATTTTCAAAGCTGTCATTCATTGTCAAGTTGTTACATGGTATGCACCAAGCAACCTAAAAATAAGCTACTAATATGCACACAATTAAAACTCGCAAGCGCACAAGATCACTATGTAGTGTAGTGAATTGTAAGTACGAGGTCGATCCCACGAAGACTTGTGATAAATCAATGTCAAAAACGACTAAAACTCAGAATATTAAAAGAAACAATTAAATGATGAAAGATTGAATTAAACTTCTAAATATAATAAATTAAACTATCAAAAGCTAAATATAAATTAATCTAAAACATACAACTGAAATTAGAATTGAAAACAATGAGAATGAATGAACTAGGGTTTCATCTACTCCCCTAACCAGTCCTATGCATGTCCCTTATTATCTTTTAATAAAAAATCAGATTTTATTAGTGACATCTATCAACCAAGACCATGGCATATGTATCTAGATTATTATTCCCCTAAACCTAATTCATGAGTGGCATACTACATGAATTGTTCATTATGATGCAAAAACTAAGCATGGCATATGTCCTAATCAAAACAAACATAATGCATAAAACAATGGGAAAGATAAATGCATGAGTCTAAGCATGGCATATACTTAGATTATTCATGATTCTAAACCCTAGATGCTTATCATCAAGATCAATCAAAATTAAGTTAGCTACTCTTAAAATTAATTGAACATCACATGGTTGGCATGGCATATACACAACTCATCAATTAAAAACATAGTTTAGAATCTCAACTAATAAAACTGAAATCTGAATTAAAAGACGCCAAAAGAGACTACATAGAACTAGGCTAGGGTTTCAATTACACCCTAGCCCTAAAAAGTTTAGCTACTCATGTTTGGAATTGAAAACAAAACAGAAAATAGAGCCATAAGAAGAACTCTGAATATTGAAGAAGAAGAAGAATTCTGCCAGCAGCTTTTTCCCTTTTTCCTCGCTCCAAAAGCTCTCCAAAAGATACTCCAAAGGTGCTCTCAATAGTGCTGTATGGCTGCTAGGGTTTGTGGATGATAATGGCTGGTTTTTAGATGGTTTGTGTGATGTTTTATGGCTGGGTATATCGCTGGACGTGCACTGTTCATATGGTACTTATAAGTCTTGAAAACAGCCCTCTTAGTATTTAGTTCCCTTGTAGAAATAGGTCTCCAACTTTCTTTAAAATTCTGCTTCCTAATTAGATTGAATTAGGAGTCTTCTTTCTTGTTTAAGCAAGACTTTCTAAATCTGATCTTACTTGTATCTTCTTGACAATTCCTCACATGGACCCACAAATCTGAATTTAGTTGCAAGGAATTAAATCTGAACTTTTGACATAAAAGTGGGCCCTATTTGATGCGTGTAACATGAGTGTGGGACCCCTCTTTTAGGACTTCTATCTTGACTTGAATAAGACTTGCTTTAACTTTCCTTCTTTTTCTCCTTGTTTTTCTCCATTGAACTCCTCTTTTAACTTGAATAGGACTTCCTAAATTCTGGAATTCTTTTATTTGCAATGGATGTGGACCCACCATGGGCCTACTTGATGATTCACGCCCATCTCTTCATTAATTCTTCTCTTTTTGCTCCTTTTGACCTTAACATAAAAATTAACAAAAACTATGTAAAATCAAATAAAATAACTCTAACTAGCACAAGATGAATCAAATATTAGGGCTTAGATTGCAAACAATTAAGCACATATCATTACACATCAAATCAATCGGTGGATGGTCAATTAAGTCATTTGACATGCTCCTTAACCTGTTGAGGTCTGCCTTCCCAGATGCGCTCTTGCCACAATCATATGGGGAGTCAAGGTCTTTGGAGCGCGATTTGGGCTTCAAGTACGACAAAATACATGCATGTGTGAATGACTGCATCTTATTTTGGAAAGAAAATGCCGCTCTTAATGAATGCCCTGTATGTAAGGCTTCGAGGTGGATACCAAATACACACGGGTCACGAGTGATACCTCAGAAAGTGTTGCGACATTTTCCTTTGAAACCGAGATTGCAACGTCTCTATATGTCTGCAAAGATAGCAGGTGATATGAGTTGGCATAAAGAGCAACGGGCGATAGAAGATACCATTATGAGACATCCGGCCGACTCTGAGTCCTGGAAGAAATTTGATGAACAACATAGTTGGTTCGCTGCTGATCCTCGCAATGTTAGGCTTGGTCTGTCAAGTGACGGCTTCACTCCCTTCAACAACTTGGCTAAACCTCATAGCATTTGGCCAGTGATCCTTGTTCCATATAATTTGCCACCGTGGTCATGCATGAAAGACCAGTTCTTCATGACATCTCTGATTATTCCTTGCCCAACTTCACCAGGGAATGACATCGATGTTTACTTGTAGCCGTTGCTTGATGAACTGCTTGAATTTTGGGAACATGGGGTACCTACATACGATGCCTTGACTAGGGAAACATTTATGTTGCATGCCGCCTTATTGTGGACAATTAGTGACTTTCCTGCCTACGGGAATCTCTCTGGCTGGTCAACAAAGGGAAAATTGGCTTGTCCAGCTTGCAATGCCGACACAGACTCCAATTGGTTGAAATATGGCCGAAAACATTGTTATATGGGACACCGACGCTTCTTACCGACAGATCACATATGGAAAACGAAAAAAGGGTTGTTCAACGATAAAGAAGATCGTCGCATGCCACCGAGGGATCTAGAAGGAGACGATGTTCAAACCCAATTGCATATGATTGGGGATGTTCAGTTTGGTAAATCTCGTAGGAAGAGAAAACGCATTGTTAAAGAGCTAAATTGGACAAAGCGTAGCATATTCTTCGAGTTACCTTATTGGTCAACAGTTAGACTTCGGCATAATTTAGATGTTATGCATATTGAGAAGAATATTGCTGATAACATTTTATTCACTTTATTGAACATTCCAGGAAAAACTAAGGATAATATCAATTCACGGCTTGACTTGGAGCTTTTGGGTTACAAAAAAGAACTACATTTGAGGCATGAAGGTGATCGTGTAACAATGCCACATGCACTTTACACATTACATGAAAATGAAAGGAATAAATTTTGTGAGTGGCTGGCCGATATCAAATTTCAAGATGGATTCACTTCCAATATCTCGAAATGTGTTTTTCTACGTGATCGTAAAATCTCAAGGTTGAAAAGCCACGATTGTCATGTTTTCCTTCAAAGATACTCCCCATTGTTGTTGGGGGGTACTTAAGAAGTGACATTGCTCTGGCATTGACTGAACTTAGCACTTTTTTCAAAGAGTTGTGCACTCGAACTCTAGATGTGAATCGTCTATTCCAGCTCCAAACTGATATCGTCACTATTCTATGCAAACTAGAGATGATCATATTTCCTCCATCTTTTTTTGATATCATGGTCCACCTAGCTGTCCATTTACCTCGTGAGGCTCTTCTTGGGGGTCCAGTACAATATAGATGGATGTATCCATTTGAGAGGTATCTCGGCAAATTCAAGCGGTATGTTAAGAATAAAGCCCGCCCAGAAGGTTCAATAGCCGAGGCTTACATTCACATCGAATGCTTGACATTTTGCTCCATGTACCTCCAAGATGTTGAGACGAAGTTTAATCGAGCGGATCGCAACGTTGATGCTGACGAAGAGGAAACTATAGATGGATTCAAAATTTTCAACCAGAAAGTTCGCCCCTTGGGTGCAGCTTCTAATGTGCAATTAGAACAAAAACTCTTTACAGCAGCCATCTGGTACATGCTTAACAATTGTGCGGAGATTAGACCCTATATAGAGTAAGCATCAATGACTTTACTTATACATATACACTTCCATTCGAACTTAACAAGGTCCTATCATCCCACACTAGCTTACTTGAATATTTTTCTTGGCGATTCTGTGATCCAAATACAGGGAGCACTACGAGAAATGTAGGGTACAACACCCAAATTGCATCGATCGCACGCATCAAAATGAGTTTCCAAATTGGTTCAAGCAATGTGTAAGTTCCTCTCCATCCCTATCTACTTTAAATATCATAGCTTTTGTTATGCTTTGGAATGACGAAAATATATGTTGTGATTTTTCACCAATTTTGGTGTAGATCCAGGAACAACGTATCTCCAATCCACCTGATGTGTCCGCTGATTTGTATGCGTTAGCTTGCGGGCCTGACCGTTGGGCTTCATCATATGCTGCTTGCATTATAAATGGAAAAAGGTTTCATACAAAGCAGCGTGAACTTCGTCGGCGTACACAAAATTCTGGGGTGTTGGTAACTGGTGACGAGGCTACAAATAGCCTAGATTTCTACGGTGTTGTTAATAATATTGTAGAGTTACGGTACATGGAATGGCGTCAGGTGTACCTATTTGAATGTGATTGGTTTAACGTTGGTGATCGAAAACGAGGGGTGCGGGTGGATGACCATATGATTAGTGTCAACATGAACATGACTTGGTATAAGGATGAACCATTTGTGTTGGCGAGTCAGGCTTCTCAGTGTTTCTACATTAGAGATTTGAGGGCGAAAGGGAATTGGGGTGTTGTGCAGAACTATACAAATAGGAATGTATACAACATTCCTCCAGTGCCGAGGGTTCTAGAATATATTGATGGTGAATCAAGTGACAATGATGCCGATCAAGAAGATGAGTCATCATATTATTATGCATTAGTGCAGTGTGATGCATGTCCAGTGTCAACCCCACTGAGTAGGACTGATATACTACCTAGCCATATTGATGCACGAGCTGTCATGGATCAGGATGGTCAAGGCATAGATTCAACAGACTTTATCAACGATGACATTATTGCTTCTAGTTCTGGAGATGCATATGGTGATGGGGAATATTCAGATGAGGGGGACCTATCCATAGAGGAAGAGTCTGTATAAGATTTATAATTACAGCCAAAAAAGAGATCACCAAGTTTAAGGGTAACACGATAGATTAACTCTTTGAAATAGAGTTGTGGACATAGGCAGTTAATTATTATATCATATGAATTTCTTGCTTTTATCATATTATTATATCGTATGAAATTCTTTCTTTTATTTATTAAAACCATCATATTTATTTTTGATAAATGGGCTGGACTAATATACTCAAGATAGCATTATGTTTTCATATATATAAAGGGATAAGTATAACTGACCGTTTATTTATTTTCCTCTAAACTTTTTTGATTTCTGATATGTATGATATTGTTCTTTTTCAGGCGAGGGGAAATCGGGACAGACCATACTTGTAGGGGGTACGTTGTGTCTTTATGTCATCGCAATCTCAGCATGAGTAACAATATCAAATATCAAGGTATATAATTTGATAATTGTAGTTATTTTTCTATTTATGTTATGCTCGTAATATAGGTTGCCATATACGTGCATTAAATGATATTAATTTTGAGGATTCCATTTGCAAAAACATAAGCCTTACCAAATGTAAGAATTAGTCTACTAACAATTAAAGGAAACGACAGACATATGATCTTTTTTATCTATCTGTCTTTGACTTTGAGATTATCATGTGGAGTGGAATGACATTTGTCTAAAATGATTAACTCGTGCACACGCAGGTAACAAATTGGGTTTAAGTTTAAGAGGCGGAGGGAGATCCCGAGGTACTCGTGCCAGGGGCCTTGTATCGTATGGATGTCGATTTGGCCAATCGTGTGGAGCGCGTCTCTCTTCATACCATAGTTTCGAGGAGGAAGAGCAAACCAACTCGGATGATACCACGTAGCCCCCAAGCCAGCCCTGGGTGCCTCCATGCGCCAACCCAGTTCCCCCACCGGATCCTATTCGAGAACCCTCACCTCCAAGAGAAGTTGCTACTAATGAGGATCTCGGTATCCCACAAACTGGTGCGTGTTTTTTCCTAGATATAAAGAATGAGTTGGCCTATTTATACATGTTAATTAACTGTAAAGATTAACTATAGTCGTGACCAACTAATGTAGTGATCATTGTAATATAGCTGCAGACGCACCCACAGAGCCTGTAGCAAACCAACAACAGAGAAAACGTACTCGTGGGCCCGCGAAATGCACCTTGTTTGAGAAGATGAGGAAGAATGTGAAAGTGCCTCTGCAGATAAATGATGGCGAGACTGCCCCGTGTTGTGAGAATGCTTCTATGTTCACGACTCGGGTGTCATGGATTATTAAACAATATTGCGACATGAGTTACGCACGTTGGTCTGCTGTACCACAAGCCAAGAAGGAGGAGCTCATTGCCCGTGTTAAGGTAAGTCATTTTGTTAATTAATTTCGATTGTTTGAAAGTGGTTGTAGTATAATCGCCGCCTGAATGACGTGATGACATTTAATTGTAGAGTGACTTTGTGTTTGACTGGGAACGCGAAAACTACCGAGTGACAGTGACTAAGCAGTTGCGTAAACGCTTCAACTCATTCCACCACGACTTGCACAAGATATATCTAAAATATGGAAGCCATGAAGAGGCGCTGGCTAATGGGACTAGCTTGGTTGACCCGCTTGTATGGGTTAAGTTATGTGGCAGGTGGGGCAGCGACGAATTTAAAGTATGTATTGTCTACAATAGTAAACCATATAGTTACCCATTTAATGTGTCTAAATATTGATAGTGGCAAATTTGTTTGTTTATTATAGCTAACATTGGGTTTTCGTGGCAGAAAATGTTGGCTCAAAATCGAGAGAACCGAAAGAAGCTCACGATTAATCACACATCAGGACGTAAATCATTTGTCCGGATCGTTGAGCAGAAGGTATAGGTTTCAATTAATTTATTCTCATAGAGGATACACTTGTCCCAAATCTGAATTCATATCCCAACAATAGGTAACATAATGACTTATCATGTATTAAATCAAAGGCCCGAAAAAGTTTCAAACTATTCTTCTTTTGAAAATGCATGAGGCATCAACGATAGATGGGTATTTCATAGTATGTTATTATTTTAGGAATATGCTTTTGAGTGTTGTTTTAGATACTATTTTCGAGTGAAGTGAATTTCTTTTGTTTTTTTGTTTGTATTACATTATTGTTGTAATTTGTTACCCTAGCTTTTGGGCTTAAAATGCACATTTCCACTTTAATGAAAGTTTTCTGATACTAAACTATATTCTTATATTGTACACATTGCTGACACATGTAGCGTGCTGGAAATAATTCAACGAATATGATTGACTTCTACAAGGAGACACGCTGGTCGAAGAAGAAGAATGCGTTTGTGACAGCTGATACAGAAGAGACTTATGTGAGTAGTGCACTTACAGTCCTTGGGATCTATGCTTCTTTTCAAATGTGATGAATGAATCAATAGCGGTTGATATATCTAGATTTTTAATAACATGTGTTTTGTCAATGTGCAGAAGAAGATGCAAGGTAGGATGGATGGCCTAGAACCGGAGCAGCGTACTGATGAGGCGGTAGCAACTGTCTTTAGGGAGGTTCTTGGCCATAGACCTGGATATGCACGGGGACTTGGTGAGATGGTCATCCCCGAGTCAAGCAGACAACGTGGCCAACTTAAAATGCAACAGTATATGTCCGAGATTGAGAGATAAAAACAAGATGCTGAACAACATAGAAGAGATGCTGAACAGTATAAGAGTCAACTTGAAGAAATGAGAGCAGAGGTGCGGGATCTTAGGGAGCAGCAGATGCAGACTAATAGGATGCTCCAGACATTAATGAGGGGTTTGCCTGGATTCACTGAGTCATTTCAACAGACTCAGGGTCTGGCTAATTCTTCCAATACCTAAGGGGGTTGTATGTTTTGACAATTGTATTTTGGGTGCTTTTTGTGGGCCAACATGACAACTGGGCAATTAGATACATAATATATATATATATATATAAAGGGGTCTATGTTTACTCTTGAGAGATAACAGGGCGGGTTTTTGATTTTTGAGAAGCTTTTTGAGCAAGGAGTACAATTAAATCACAGGTTGTGTTTCTTATATCAAACACAGTTTTCTCACCCGTCACTTTCATACTTGTTGTCACATTTTTCCTATGGTTATTCTAGGTACCTTAAGAGTGAAGGTACAAGAATGGCTTTTGTGATGAGGTGAAGACTTTGAAGAGTCTTAATGAGTTCCACAAACAGGTTTATCTTAGCACTCTTATAACTTGGCTTACTTTTTAACTAAGTTTAAAATAGCAAAATCTCTAGTTTAATATAATTGTCTACAATTAGCATTGGATGTTTACTTATGTATACATATTCTACCATGTTACGTCAACTGTCTTATGTGTACATATTCTACCATTTTAAGCTCCAAATGATTTTTCAAGTATTTATTAGTACTGTTGCTAATTTTTCAAATCGCACTTCCATTTCGAGCAGGTCAAGTACTGTTGACCCCTTTCCTGGTGCAAATGAGAGGGTTATAACGATATATTGTTACGAAAAGAGTAAGAATGATAAGGAAATTGATGAAGATGATACAGAGCCTCTTTGCCCTACTCAGGATGCTATTATTAAAGTGCATTGTACCATAGCACTTTTTGTTGACTCCTCTCCCATCTTTTTTGTTGACTTTATGGTACTTCACTGTTTTATGGTGCTCTGTTTTAAATCATGTGTGTACATGCCCAAACCATCCAAAGAGATATTCTTGATTTTCTCTTTTGTTGGAGTCACAAGTAGAACTCTTCTTACTAGTATGAGCACGTGATTTGCATGTGGATACTTTTTACTCTCCAAAGTATTTAATGCGTTAACCCTATTTTGTAGTCATTTAAAAAAAAACTTTTATTGGATTATTTACCTTTTAAACTGATTCTAAATCGTCTATTCAAAGTTTCATCACTAGCGGTGATTGGTCTAGCATTACATGTCCAAGAGGCTTTTAATAATCAATATAAACCAAAGCTATCGCACATGCTCAGGCTAAAGGTGTTAGGTCCTTTAGCCTGATCGTCATTTTCATTTAATGAGTTTTTATGTGCTGCATATGAGATACCATCTTTATACGTCCCTAAAAATATTATAAACAAATAATCTCTTTGCTTTATTCAGAATGTTTGCAATGCATATCGGGTGTGGGTACAACCTTCCTTACCGAGTGACCATCTTTATACGTCCAAGATCTGAGGAGTTGATTATACGACTGCTGTGCCCCACGGACAATCTTGGCCGTGTGATTGGCAGGGGAGGGAGTTTTATTAAGAGTGTGAGGCAGGAAAGTGGTGCTAGTGTTGAGGTTGGGGACCCAAGAGCTGATTCAGATCATTGTGTTATCAGTATCACTTCTACAGAGGTTAGGCCTGATAATGTTACTATTTTTCTGCTTATTCACGATTTTCTCATTCTCTTTGTTGTCTGATAGTCACACACAATGTCTCATGGCAGTCCACCGATGATCTGAAATCCAGCTCGGTTGAAGCTGTTCTACTGTTGCAAGGGAAGATAAATAGCAATGATGGCGATGACACAGTTAACATCTCTGTTCTTGTTCCAAGAAGGGCCATTGGTTGTCTTATTGGAAAGAGTGGTTCAATTGTAAATGAGATACGTCAGAGAACTAAAGCCGATATTCGCATCTCAAAAGGCAAAAAACCAGTGTGTGCAAATGATGATGATCAGCTGGTTGAGGTCAGTTCTGCGCCTTGTAGTTGATTTACTCGTCTTTGACTATTGTCTCATTTCTCCCTTTCCCATTCAGGTGATTGGTGAAGTTGATAAAGTGAGAGAGGCACTTGTCCAGATTGTTTTGAGGCTCCACGATGATGTTTTGAAAGAGAGGGATGGTCCTCATGGGGCTCTATCTTCTGATTCTCTGTTTTCAGGTGGCCCCTGCGCCAATTCAAATGCTGATTCTCTGTACTCAGGCAGCTCTCGCAATGCTCCTGTTGCTGATTCATTGTACTCAAGCGCTCTTCGTAGTGCTCCTTCTGATTCTCTGTATTCAGGCGGTATAGCTCTTCCATCAGCTCTGTCTAGTATTCCCCCCATTACTCCTTTGAGTTATGATCAAAGGGTTGAAAGTGGCAGCAGTTTGGGCAGGCTTTCCGTCGGCAGCTTATATGGATATGGATCTTTGCAGGTATTGTTCATATAGAAATACCCACAGGCCACAGCCTCTTATTGCTTTTATTTGGGATCTTGTCTTATGCTTTTCCAAGTTACCAATATTCAGATGCTCACCTATCAAATGAAATTCAAGAATTAAAGGGTGAGCCCAGTCCGTTTTCAAGAATTAAAGTTTTGTGTGTTTTAGGCTATATAGCCTAAAAAAAATACCAGTGAAACTGAATGGTTAGAAAAGGCATACGGTTGGACTGGTATTTTTTTATTTTTTTAACACGTGTGAATTTTTTTTTAATTAATCTCTTGTTCTAGATGAATTCTCAGGTGGGTAGACGATCAAAGCTTTCTAATCATATAATAAGAACAGAGAGGATGAGGATACTTACGTTGCGATGGAAAAGAACACTGCCAAGGTAGTGCTACGGAACAAGCCTTTGGCGGGAACAGATTTGCCTTTGTGAGGGTAGAACGCAGATACCAACCCAACAATGACAGTAGCAAAGAGAAAAACAGCAGATAAGCTTCCCAATGGAACAGTTGGGTCAGATGGATATTTACATATTACCACACCATTTCCAGAAATTGGAATTCCAGCCGTGGGCTGCCATATTACAAGATATCAGAGGCACTTAAAGTAAAACAGAAGTTATCAACAGGTAAATAGTAATTATTCAGAATCAAAAGTAACAAATCATTAACCAATGCCAATGTAATCTAATGCCAAGTACTCGTTAAGACTCATCGAAGCTACTTTTTCTATTACAAGTTTTAGACATCACATGATTCTTACCTAGTTCCTAATTTAGTTTGTTTCATCTTTGTCTGCATCTTTAATTGCATGGTTGACTTTAATTATCTATGGCTTACCCCCTGGACCCTGACTGATTCTATGTGAAAAGACAAAAGTTGATATATACATATATGTTTCCAGTTTCATGTTGTCAGAACTAATTAAGGAGGCCTTTTGGCTTCTTTTGAACTGATTTTGGAAAATTAGAACCACATTTTATGGAAGATTTAATCATTCAAAGGTCGGAGGTGCTATTCATTCACCTTAGTTGAAAAATAGGCTACCTAGTACTATTTAAATTCATTCTCAACAGTTACAACATGTGTCTTAAAATTTTATATTCATAGGATACTATTTTCTATTTTAAATATTTTAAATTATTCTTACAAAATTTATAAGGCTTCTGAGGCTCTAGGATGTGACTCATCCGAGTTAACTCAAGGATGGCGGAGTTGCCTCCGACCTTGCCCCAAAAAGCTAGGCCCTTTTTACGGACTTCCCCCATCTCAACAACATCCAAGTGATTGGAGTGGAAGGGAAGTATCCTGCAAATCTTTTTAAGATATCCTCCAACCCCAACAACTATCCCACAAATTCAATTTCCTATATTTCTGCAACAAGAATTTGCTACTAAAGTAAGGCCCCATTGCCAACACTGATACCCTGATAAACTGTCAAAGATAGAAGTAGAAGTAGCATGTAAGCAGTTGAAACTATCCTTGCTTGGGAAAACTTGGGGAGTCAGTGAGATTTCAGACACTTACACAACACCTTCATCACTTTGGTGTTTGTGTGGTAAGTTGGAAATCCAAATTTCACATGAGTCTAATCAACTTAGCTTCCAATCCGAGGCAGATCTATCACATGTACAGATTGGATCACCATGGAAGGTCACTGGCCTACATTTGGCAGTCATGGATTGGGTACCCAACTTTGATCCTTCACAGGCCATAAAAACCATCTCCACCATATTCGTACAAGTACCTGATCAACCCATGGACTTATGGAAGGAAATACTAACCTAGATTGTCGCTCCCTTTGGATAATTTATCAATATGGACCTTACTGCAACAACCCAGGGATGAGGGGAAGAAGAAAGGAATTCCTTCAATGTTACTTGTTGTGCATAACTTGTTTTGAGGATTTATTCCTGGAATCTAGTAAAATTCATTTTGCAACTATTGTTAATGTCTAAATAACTGTAAAGAGTTCTTGCTGCTTCATTCATCTGGCACTTCCATTTTGCTCATATGTATTTAATTAGGGCATCAACTTGTGCAAATACTACTTATAATTTTTCTTTACATTTATGTATTTTTTGAGGCTGCACTTTTATTTATTTATATTTACAATCTGTTCATGGTAATTGACAGATACTATAAAAGGGCAAAAAATGTTTTTGAAGAGTTGAAGAAGACACCTTATGTTGTTGAGCTAGACCTGAGAGGTTTGTTTACTGATAAAGCTTAAGCTATAGCTTCCATTCGAAAGTGGAAAAAAAAAAAAACCTTAATGGTATGTTGCAAAAATTTGCTTGCTGTCATTGGGATGAATTATTCTTTTGTCTCCCTTTTAGAGCTTCATTTAATTGGTACGATGACTTGATGCACAAAATACAAAATGATGAAAGTTCTAATAAAAAAACTCATGCCTTCTTTGATTTGTTGTTAGTCTTTCTAGAAATCATTTTCAGCCTGCACCCTGCAGCATGCCAACCGAGAACCTATGTCAGCTACTGCGATATGCAGTCTCCTATTAAATCCTAAGTGATACTGCTTTTGCTTTTATTAGTGAACAGACTTATCAAGCAGCTATCTAAATCGTCTCTGATGCACAGTTTTTCCGTCTTATCATTGCTCAGTGACAGATTTTCCGTCATCTTACGAATATCATACATTTGCTTGGATGAATTAACAATTTATAGAAGGCTAAGAACATGGCTTCTAGTAAATTTTTTTCTTTTAGATTCTGGTCATTGACCCTTTATTCTTGGGAAGGTTGATCACATGATGGGGTGATGACTTGGTTATTAACTTGGTTGGCTAAAGATGCCACCCCAACCCTGTTATATTTTTTCAAGTTATCAAGACTAGTCATTTCCTGATCTCATCAGAGCTGTACATATCACACATTTTCTGGAGTTAATTTTCCTGATCTCATCCAGTCAGGCTTCACAACACATCAACAAAGTACACCAACTTCTGAACAAATATTAGATCATGTTCTACCTTCAATTAGAAAACATGTCAGCAATATGAAGTTCCACAATAAGCATTCTCAGCACTTCAGTTTTGTTTTTGATATCTACCTATAATGTCATCTAGTAACTCTCTGTCTCAGGAAAAAAATTACATATATTTTAGGTCTTTTTTTTTTTCTTGATGGCTAACAATAATTGAACCTGCAATCTCACTGTAGAGACAATGAGTACCTCTTTTCCAACTGTGCCGCTAGCTGTTGTCCATGTATTTTGGCAATATTGGATACTTCATGTGCGTATCAAAGTATCATTTGAATCAAGATCCATTAAGCAACTAGGACAGCTCCATAGCTTATCATTGAAACTGATTGCATATTTTCCCAATTTTACATTTTCCATAGCCTATGTGCATTGGAATTATCTTACTGGTGATCTACACCTTATGCTATGCAGCCACACAAGAGTGTTCAGGATGTAGCTTCTTTCAATTGGGATTCAAGAGGCAAAGAAAAGATCATTGAGTAGGCATGATACAAAGGCATGAAATTAAGGTAATATTTCTAGGAGCACATCTTTCTTCAAAATATTATTGATTGCTTTATAATCCTTACCTTTTTGTTCTCAGCAACTACTCCTAATATGAAGGATATTGTGCCAAATGCTGCCGTAATAAGAGCAATCGTTGCAGTTTGACTAATAGCCATTGCTGCAACAAAAATTAGCGCGGCAACCTAAAAGCAGAACCTCTGTAACAAAAAAAAAAAGCAACAATAATAAATCACATAGATTTAGAAAAGGAGGATTGAACTGCATAGTTGATAGGGACATGTTTAATAGCATGTGTCCCTTAAATTTTCTTTTCATCAATATACTTTTCACTTAAATTTTGGTTTGAAATAAAAGCTGAAAACATTTCTAAGACCCACAACTTGGGATTTCACTCATACAATCATACCACTATCTGCTCTGCACCATTACTCAAGACATGAAATTTTGAACTTCCTTTAAGTTTGGGCAACTTGGTTGAGCAGATTGGCTCAGGATGCAATTCTAAGGGCATAGAGGGGTTCTGAAATAAAAGTTCCTAATCTAGTAAATGTACGATCATGCAAATGTTCGACGCTAGATAATGCATTAAAATTGAATTTGATTGTTTTGGGCACCACAAATCCTCAAGTTTTTGTAATTAGTTATTCTAAGTGATGCAATGTATCAATATACACATGTATCCCCTTCTAACTATTTCAATTTCTAAAATAGTTAAAAAAGGCAATTGTTTAAAACACAATTGCCGTTTATGCACCAAACCAGTTTAGCCTTCAATGTTTAATTCCTATATATAATGCAAATTTATAGTGATAAAATCTATCACAGTAGTGTTAAATTAAAACTAACAAAGTTGAAAAGGTATTACATGAAGGGATTGAATTGATCTGAGGTAGACCCCAATCTATCATAGACCCCAATCTATCTAAACAAGATGTGATACTACAATAAAGATTACCACTGCAAAAAAAAAAAAAAAAAAAAAAGGCATGATGAAACATAATAAAACATCAAATATATCCATCAATCAAACTCAAACCTTCCTAAAATCTACACCCAAAAAAAGCGTAAATAAAGAAGAAACCAATGGTCAATGGGAGAAAAAAGCCAATTTTAGTTAAAGCAGATTCACTTTCTAAAAAAAGAAGGGAAAGAAAACTTCTGCAAGCTCTATATGGGTACATCTAAAGGCAGATGGGTTATTGCTACATGCAGATGTACTATTGTAGATGCACATTTTCCAAAGGCCAACTCACTTCAAACAATGCAATGAAGTGACAACTTAATTCTAGTACAGAGAAAGGGAGGATGAAAATGAATAGAAAATTTGAAATATTTACAATTTTGCCATTAGAGGAAAGAGAGTGGAATGTGACATGGGAGCTCAAAACGTGGAGAGATGATAATTTTAAAGAAGGAGAAGATAATTTGAAGAAGGAGATGATAATTTTTTTAATTTTATTTTGTTTAATTTTTTTATTCTATTTACTTTATGATGTGATTGACAAATTTTTTTGAATTTTTTTGTGTACTTTATATTTTTTGGTTTTTTTGTTTAAATCTGTTTTTTCTATTTTTTTTTGTTTTATTATTATTACTTATAATTTTTGATATTTTTTTGTCTAAATCGTATTTTTTTTATTTTTTTGGTTTTATTATTATTAATTTTATTTTTTTGTCTAAATCATATTTTTTTTTCTTTTTTTGTTTTTATTATTATTACTTGTTTTAGGATTATATCTTATAATTTGTGGTTATCTTTTGATTAAGAAAGATTTAAAATATTATTAAATAGATAATGTTAAGATAATAAATGATAACGAAAAATAAAAAATTATTAAATCAAACTAAGACAAAATTACTAAGTGAAAAAAAAAAAAAAACAGAAAATAGAAAAACATAGAATGGATGGTCTAGATTGGCTTCGAACAATATTAATTTGAATCAACAACAAAATAGTCTTCAAACAATACTAATCAGAATCCAAATGTACAGTAGGTTGTGATACAGTAGATGGATACCATATCCGCTTGTAGTCTTCAAAGTTTTGTTCATAAATTAAAGCCCATTGTGCTGCACATTGGTGTCTGTATGCACCCCACTGGATCATGATAGGGGGCATTGGAGGATTGGGAACCAAGGATACCTCCACAAAGTGATTCTGATTGACATGTCCAATGCAAATTACATTTTGTTCATGTGGTGGTGGTGGTGCAGACCGTAGAGGAAGAAACGCCATGCTCTGTGATTCACTAATTAAAATGAAAACCACATTATACCACGACGCAATCAAGTGACCCATATCCGGCAAATTCATTCAATGAAGCAATGGTGCAGGCTTATCTGACTCAAAAAATGTCAGCGCTTCTCTTATGTGCGAAAGCCTTTTGTAACTTCCATACAAGGATGCATACTCATCAACATTGTTGTTCAGCTCAGTTAACATATCATACCTTACAGTAGCCCATGCATTTTGACCTTCATCCATACGTAAAGCCATAGCGACGCTACGAAACCCGCAATTCCCATCAGCAACGACATCAGTCACAGATGTAATATACGGAAGCAAATGAGGTGGAAACTGGTGGACGTAACTATGTGAGCCATACTCTGAATATAAATCAGTAGAAAATTGGTCAACGTAACTATGTGAGCCAAAATTCGGGTACAATTCAACAGGAAATTGGTCAACATAACTACATGAGCCAAACTCTAGATGCAAATCCGTATGCAACTGGTCCATGTAACTATGCTGGCCAAAGTTAGGATGTACAATAGTAGGAAACTGGTCACTGCTCTTATGTTGACCAAACTCCAGCTGCATATCAGTAGAAAATCTTCGAGGTTGTGGCGCTGGGGGAACATAAGATGATGCAAAACTATGCCTGCCTGGTACAAAAAACGAATCATTAGCCTCAGCATATTCAAATCCTGATGGATCTCTTCGAGTCGATGTAATATCTTTTTTCTTTGAAGTAGGTCGTCCACGACCTTGCTTCTTCACCTCTGGCTCTGCAAGTAAAGTGGTTGAGGGATTGATAATTTCACGTAATTTTTGTAACCACCGAAGTTTGCCTGACCGAGGCTTTTTTTTGAATTGGTCGGCCAACAATTCTAACTCAACATTGCAGTTTAAATCATCATCTTCTACTGTAGTGGTAGGCATGAAGTCCATCTTTCTCCAAAACAAATCAATAGAAGATAGTGGAATTGGACGACCCTCATAGATATATGTATAGATTTCATGTGCACATGGCAAACCGTGACTTAATCGGATTTGACAACCACAGGTTTCAAGATCATCCCCAACAATATGAGAACGTTTTGTTTCTTCTAAAATGTGATACATTGCAGAATAAGAAACAAAACCTTGCAGTTCGTCGTACAATGAGTGCCTGAAATCATGCTGCACAAAATTGACACTTCGTTCCAACGATGCTTTAATGGATGTGGATTGCGCCTCCAATAGATTATGAATATGTGACCATACGGACTCAAAATTGCCCATTGAATTACATAAATACCTTTTCAACCTTGCATGTTGACTTTCAGCTCGATTCGTCGTCTTGTTACCGCAATGCATTGATCTGTTGGTCCAAGCTTTCACAAATTTCTCCTTCTATTTATTCAGCCATATCGTTTTGATGTAATTGAGTGCTTTAGGATATCTGCGAAATGATTGCTCAATAGTCAGCAACCTCTTGGAATACTCTTCAGTGGTATCAGAGTCCACTAGATAAAACCACCTGGAGTAGAAACTCTCCCATACATGCTTTTCTTCGAATAGCTTCTTACAATTTGTTAATACATTCCTCCCAATATGCCATTTGCACAGCAAAGCGGTTGACTCGGGGAAAACGCGATCCACAGCATTCATTAATGCTAAATCTCTGTCAGTCAACACCACTCGCGGTAATGAACACCCGTCCATAGTAGAACGCAAACAACTTAATGCCCATGCAAAATTGTCCTCTTTCTCGAACTGGATGAATACAAATGCAACAGAAAAGGTCAACTCTGTTGATGTAACACCGACTATTTCAAAAAGTGGCATATTGAACCTGTTAGTCTTGTACGTAGTATCCATAAGAAGTATGTGAGGAAAAGCATGTAACAAATCAAGTGAACAAGGATGAGCAAAAAATAAATCTTGAAGCTCGTTTGACTCACCATGACTTCTATGCCACGAAATGTAATCATGCTTATTGAGATTAAACATTAATTGTTGCATCTGAGACCTCCCTGTAGTTTTTGCCACTCGATGTTTTTGACGAGCATTGTAAATGGTTTTTATGGTTGACACATTGAGTGGATCTCTCGCCTTCAACGTGGATAGTATGTCACGTGGCTTCACTAAATTTTTGGACAAATCAATCATAATGCCTATTTCATCATCTGATAATCTGCCAGCGTATGAATGACCTTCCATATAATACGCCGCATGGTGATTATGGATCCCGCAGACGACCATTGATACCCAATCATTCCCGACTTCCAATTTAATGCCTTTCAAACGAAATGGACAATTGCATTTTCTAGTACCAGTCTTCTTCGACGAAATCTTTATCGACCGGTAATGTCCACTTCGCTCACATTGCATAAGCAAGTAAGGCTTCTGACCAAATTCACCTTGATTCGAACTTGCAATCGTCAAAACAAATCCAACTGCACGCCCAACTGCTCGTGCCCATTGAATTAATTCTTCGCGACATTTAAATACCTAAGAATGAAAAAAGTAATTAGTATTTATTCAGATTTAAATGACTAAGAAATAATAAATTTAATTATACCATATTGGTTGTAAACTGCTCCGTATAATCAGTTTGAACTTGAATATTTTCTGATGCTGCTGTAATCACTTCGCATTGGTCATCCTGTTTCACATTAACTAGCAAAATTAGTGCGTATTTAGTCAACAATTAGTTAGTGTTATATTAAATAAAAATTTACCTCAGTCGAATCACTTGACAAGCGTAAATCTTTGCCCCATAACTTAATACCTTCGTCCATAATACCGAATAGTATCCGAAGGGATAAGAGAATTGAGAAAACCAGAAATGTAGATTAGAGAAGTTGAGAAGAGAATAAATAATTTTTTGAAAAATCTCATCCAAAGAAGTGGTATTTATAGAGTATGTGATCAAGATAGGCTACTACAAAAAAAGGTTAAGAACATTGCATGTGAACCAAGGTCAGAAATCCACTAATTATTTCTATGAATAATTACAAAGGTCAGGAATCTACTTATTATTTCATTGAAAAATTGCAAATGTCAAGAATCTACCAACTATTTCAAACAAAATTTACGAAGTGTCAGGAGTGTACTCATTATGTGTATGAAAAATTGTCTTGCAAATGTCAGGAATATAGTAATTATTATTAACTTGAAAATGGTCTTATATATGTCAGGAATATACAAATTATTATTCACATGTCAGAGAACTGACGTTTTCCGATTCAAAGGTCAGGAATCTCTTAATTGTTTCTATGAAAAATTGTTTTGCAAATGTCAGGAATATAGTAATTATTATTAACTTGAAAATGGTCTTATATGTGTCAGGAATATACAGATTATTATTCACATGTCAGAGAACTGACGTTCTCTGATTTAAAGGTCAGGAATCTCTTAATTATTTATATAAAAAATTGTCTTGCAAATGTTAGGAATATAGTAATTATTATTAACTTGAAAATGATCTTACATGTGTCAGAAATATACAAATTATTATTCACATGTCAGAGAACTGACGTTCTCCGAAATTTTCGCGAATCCTCTAATTTGATTGAAAACGTCGAAATAAATTTAACTCATCGCACAACGTGCGATGATGCACGTGTGTTTTTAGCCAAATTCTATCGTTTAGGGATCAAAATAAGCATTTTATCATTAATTTCATTTTTTAGGTATTTTAAGGGATATTTTTATTTTTTTCATTATTAATTATAATTTATCTAAAATAATAATTGATTAAATTTTCTAGTCAATAGATAATTATAATTTAGGAAATATAAGTGTCATTCCAAGTAACAATAATCAAATAAAATAAAGTAAAATAAAATTTTAAATGAGTCAAAAATTAATAATAAAAAAATATCGGACCTCTGCCTTTCACTCTCTTCCCTCCAATGGCAAAACCGTAAATATCCTCAATTCTCTATCCATTCTCAATCTCTTCCCACAATGGCAAAATCGTAAATATCCTCAATTCTTTATCCATTCTCACGCCCTTCTCCCAATGGCAAAACCGTAAATATCCTCAATTTTATGTCCATTCTCACCATTCCTTTCTAAGTTGTCATGTCAAATGTGAAATTGTACTTTTTTCGAAGGATGTGCATCTACAAGAAGCAATTTTACATCTGCATTTAGAATCCGTCGCTCTATATGCTAACCTTCAAATATAGAAAAGAGGAAGAACACTGTTTAAATTAACAAGAAATCTGAGGACGATCCAAAACCCAAGAAACTCAACAATTTCTATCCAAAACTATTTATAAAAGAGCGAGAAAGAGAGATACTAATACCCAAAACCTTGTAAAAATTAAACAATTTCTCCTAAAATCTCTGAACAGTTTGTCTATCCGAAATTCTAATAACTTGAGAAACTCTGTGAGCAAAGTACAAAAAAAACTAAAACCCATTGATTTCTTAAAGAATATTATACATACATACATGCATACATTCTATCTATATATAGATGGAAAACCTTTGAAATTAAACTGCATCATCTTTTCCAGACTAACAAAAAAAATCAACACCAATTGACAGACTATAAAGGTAGTATTACTAGTACTAGCATATACTAGTACAACTAGGAAAAGAACCCAAAAGAAAAAGAGAAAAGTGGTGCAACTCACAATAAACACAAAGTGAATAGAGGTCTAGAAAAACCATGATCCTAGAAACCCAAAACTATTCCCAACAACCCAGTATGCGATATGCCAAAACCATGGAAAAAAATCCAACTAATTTCTAATAAAATCTCTCAACAGTGTCTTGTATCCGAAATCCCAACAACTTGAGAAACCCACAAAACCCATTGATCTCTAAAAAAAACTGAAGAGGGTGAAAACCATTGAAACGAAACTCCATCAATTTTCTACCAAAAAGGAAAAAAAAAAAAAAACTACAACGTAAATTGATGCATATGGTAGGGGCTGCTTGCATGATTGAGGGTAAACTTAATACATATTTTGCAGCAAGACAATAAAATATATATAGGTGAAATGGTGAAATGCTTATATACACCATCATTTTTACCATCATCCTTGCATCATTAAATGAATGAAAAAGTATTTATCATTAATTTATTAATCCTTATCATGCAACTATATATAGGATTCCAAATAAGCTAATGGTGAGCAGATGGTAATTAAGAGGATGCTACAGTAACGAATTGTTCTATATAATATATATATAAATTCTGCAGAAAACCAACTATATATATAATATATATACACACTAAATTCTATATGTGTGTGTAAGCCATTTGATAGATAGAATTGATTAGCTCCCACATCCATTGATCGATCTTTGATAGTCCATAATTTGCACGTTTGTATAAGATGTTCTAATTTCAAGTACTGGTATTCTCAGGGTCTATTGGTAACTGGCAACCTATATGCATTGGGTACATTTGCAAATAACATTTTTTTCTTATAGGTGCAGTACAGTTAGCTTATTTGAGTTACGCTGCTCACACAGACATTTTTCATTTCATTCTTATGTCAGACATCTCAAGCATGGATGTAGTGGGTTATGCAGAAGAGAGAAGCTTTTGATCAGCGGGGTGATCTAGCCATGCATTCAAGATTGGGCTGAGTAGCAGCAACATGAGTTGTACACCAGATTTTACCGCCTTCATTTTAGTGATAATAGACTGCTTAAATCTTTTTATGGCCACACAATAGTGATGTGTGGCTTATTTAATAGTAGCCCGGTTTGTACTTGATATGAATATAATGCACCGCCACATTGTATAAATAATGAGTTTGGATGAATTGATGTTTGAAGAGATTAATGAATTTCTGTGTGTTAATAGAAACAAAGATTAAATATATGGTGTTTAATTGGCAGATGTGACAATGAGTGTGACGTGAGGAAAAGAAAAAAAAAACACACTGAAAACACCAATTACGGTGATTTAATTTGGGTGAAACAGTGGTAATTGTGTTTTGAACTCTGGAGCGACAGTTTTCAGAAACGCTGGAAAAACATCGATTCCAGCAATAAAGTAACGCCACTATTGAATTTTGAAAACCAAAAATCAACGGGGAGTGAGCAATTGCGTCGAGTTTCGATCGACGCAATTAAGTTTTAACGTCGAAATACCTTTTGCGGCGAATTCCATAAACGCTGGGAAAGCTTAATTGCTTGGATGTGTAAGTCGGAAACGAGCAATTGCGTCGAGTTTAGATTGACGCAATTAAGTTTTAAAAGTGAAATACCTTTCGCGGCGCATTTCATAAACGCTGTAAACACTTAATTGCGTCGACTGTGTAGTCAGAAACGAGCAATTGCGTCGAATTTAGATCAACGCAATTAAGTTTTAACATCGGGACACCTTTCGCGGCGAATTTCATAAACGCTGGGAAAACTTAATTGCGGCGATACATAGTCGCTGCAAAAAAATTCTGGTCGCTGCAAATAGACATTGAAAATCGAAACCTGAAAGCTGTTTATGGTGTCTCTTGGCACTAATAACGTCGAAAAAAAACGCTGCAAAAAATCTTTCTTTCGTGGCGATTTTCCATTTGCGCCGGGAAAAATTAAAAGTGAAGTACTCTCTGCGTCGATTTTGCGGCGAAGTATTAATCGTTGGGAAATAGTGTTCGCCCCGATTTGTCAGTTTTTTGCGGCGAAAATGTGCGCCGGGAAAATTCATTTCTGTTTTAGTGACTAAGGATTAGCTAGAAAATAATTGCTTGTGAATGTAAAGTTTTGATAACCAAATCAATTGAGAAACTTGAAAAAGATTAATTAAATAAGGTGGAGTTTCTTCTATCCTCTGAAGTCTGAACTAAGTGAAAAAATTGAAAAATGATCATCTTTGCTATAAACGGTATGTATAGCAATATGAAATCCAGACCTATACAAATCTTCAACGAGGAATCCCTATTCTAGGGTCAGTATGGAATCCTCATATTTGCAAATTCCTCACTGCCCCTAATAAAGAGGACCCAAATGAAATGCAACCCAAATGAAAAGGAAATGAGTTTGGTTCAGTAATAATGTGGTCCTTAACCATCACTGCAAAAAGGCTTCAGTGATTCCATTTCTATTGGGTGTGATGATCTCTCCTGCTGCAACATTTTATCTATTTCTTGTATATATTTATAGAAATTCTATAAATAGATGGAATGAATTGTGATACAAGGCATGTAGAAAGATTTTCAGAACTAGTTGAGTAATAAAATTGAAGGTTTCGGCTTCCCTCGAATGGTCCAATATTTTGTTTCCGTTCTCTCGAACGACCCTAATATCATTTTCTATTAATATTTATTTTTTAGGGAAGAGGACCATTACAATCTATATCAATGCAGGCTAGAGATCTGACTCCATTGATTATTACTTAAGATAGGCCTAGTTTGGCCTATCATGGCTTGCTATTTGTGACACTTCTTGTTTGAGGCTGCCCCATAGCCAAAAATTTTGAGTGTTTGGATGCTAAAGAGAGTGACTTCCATCTTGTGTCACCTTTCATAATGTTTCCCTATAATGTTAACTGCAGAGACAGGCCAATCGTGTTCTTTTAATTGTCATATCCGGACCATTTTAAATCTTTGTGGGCCTGATGAGCTTTGGCCTTGTTCAGCAATTTGTGAGTGGTCATGGCTTTTGAAGATTTAGCTAGATCCTGGGATGTAATACCATAATTAGTAAAATCTTGCATTCATCTTCTGACACATGCTATATCACCGACAAACCTCATGATGTTTGTTGAACTTTGGCAGACGACCGTGTTCTTTCAGTAGTGTCATAGTTGGATCATATTAAATCTTTGTAGGATTTTCGAGCTTTGACCTTGTTCAGCAATTAGCTAGTGGTGTGGTCTTGGATTTGAAAGGCTTAACTTGATCACGGTGATACCGTACCACAAGTTGCAGAACCTTGGATTCAGCTTCTCGCATAATGACTGGACGCTAAGGCAGTGAGGCTTAGAAGACTACTGGTAAACCTCAACGATGGGCTCTTTGATGTTGATCTGCTCATCCCTTTTCTTTTTGGGATCTCGGAAGTGCCATCAGCTTGAGGATTCTAGGCTGTCGCACAAAGAAACATGATGTATTGTTTCAAACTGGATAATCTCGGATTAAGCTTCTATGGTTTTCTAGGCAAGTGCTCAAACCCCAATTCCATGATAGTTTCTTTTCTTAGTATTTAGGAGACTCACTAGGTTTCTTCCTATTGACTTCCTTCTTAGATGACTTCTCCTTGCATGGTGTTGATAGCTTTGCTGATATTGTCCTGTCCCTCGAAGGAATTTGTAGTAGGGACGGGATTTCGGGGATGTAACATTCCCAAACCGTTATCCCTTGGGTATGATCTTCATCTAAACTTTTCCAAATGCGCTGGAAACTATTACTTTCAGTCCTTAAGCCATATGGGTAGCATGCTAAGGTTTAGCAGGTTGATTGGCAACAATTAGGCAAGTTTGCTTCCAAGTGGGGTTGTGGGGAAGCGAGGAATAACAATAATGAACAAAATGTGTAACGTCCCTTTGAGATCTTGGACGATTGAGTTTGTAGGTACGACAGTTAGATTTTCAGCCTTTTGAACCTCGGACAAGGTGTTCTTTCCATTGAAAGTTTCTCGGGCTAGAACATGAATGATGGATTCCAGATGGAATTTGGAAATCCTCTTTTTCGGTCTATTCAAAGGTGACTAATCCTAAGCTACTTTTGAGGACTAGTAAGGCAATAGTGATTTAGCCCTCGAGCAGGACCATTCTGTTTTCTCTTCTAAGAGCTAGAATAATGGAAGCTGATTCTCTTACGTGAGTGCTAAAGAAAAGCATCCCAAGGGAACATCTCTTGGTTAAACAAAGTCTAAGAAAAGTCCATAAAATTCCTTTCAATTTATATTAAAAAAATTAAACAAAAATATAAAAAATTAGTAGGTGCCTGTGGGCTGGGCCGGCGTGGACCGTGGCACAGCCCAGCATGACACACGACAATTGACGTACCATGGGCCGTGTTGGGCCGACACCTTGCCGGCCTAGGTACGGCACGATCCGCGACTTTTCACGGGCTGGCAGACCAAATTGCTACTGTCACGGCCCGTTTTACACCGCTAGACTCTTTTTTTTTTTTTTTTTTTTTTTGGGGTGGGGGCACGTAAAAGCACGAACCCATTGAGCCAGAAGAAATGAAAGATTGTGCCTTACCATTAAGGAAAGTTATGCCTTAATGCTGCCCAATGGAATAGCCAAATATTTGTATTGTGCAAATAAGAGCACAAAAAAGATTTTAATTTTATTGATTTGAATAAAGGCTACTAATGCACTGGACTTTGATGAACCTGAGGTCATAGATTAGAAGTTGTTTTGAATATCCGTTTTGCAATTGTGGTTCCCAAATTGAACAAGGGAAATCCCTCTAGTTCTTTGAGGGTTCCGAGTAGACATTGGATGGCTTGAAGGTGACCCAGGTTTGTGCAAGGATTTAATAGTGATCTAGTAGCTTGGGCCCAAGTAAACAATCCTATAGGCTGAAAAATCCAAACTTTTAGGACACGTTTGGCAATTGTCATAGCTGAGGATTCCTTTTAATTTTCTATGCTCCATTGGAAAATTAATCTTTTGTTGCGTGTGGAAAATTGCAGCAATGAGTCCTCGCTTCGGCATTTCCGAATATTTGGTTGATCAAACCTTCCCACCATTTGATTAAGTAAATCCACGCGACGAGGGAAAGGCGGATGAATAATGAAATGGGCGCTAGTGTATGGGGTACCGGTTTTTTTTTTTTTTTTTGTGTTTTCATTTTATGATTCTCACAATCAAGATTTTAACCATTCATCATCTTTAAAAGCCACAAATGGCTAGTAGGTCGAATATCAACCGCCGATCTCCACTTTATCTTGATTGCTTAAACGTTTGGTTTACAACATTAGGTCACGAGTTCGAGATATGGCACCAACAAAAGGTCAAATATCATTCATTGATTCCTCCTACATTTTAAGATATTTGCAGAAGAAGTCTATATCGCTGAATCACAATTTCTGGACTTTTGTGGGCCACTGTTGTAAAATTCGTACCGTTCAGTCTCTTTAGAAGGGCCTAAAACGGTTACGGGTTCAAATTTAGCAGTGTGATTCATCATTGATCACGAGAAAATGACAAAAAAACTCTTGATCGTTGATTTGCTAAAGTGCCAAAAAAAAAAAGGGATCTTTTGGCGGTCCATTTTTTTTTTCTTGATTTTTTGACTTCGCTCCAAAATCATGATCCAAACCATGCATCATTTATAGAAGATAAAACATGGCTAGGGGGTTAATTTTCAGTCGTAGATCCATCATGGATGTTGAGATATTTGTGAAAAAAGTCCAAACCCTAAAACATCAACTTTTATTCACGTGGGCCCCATTGAGAACCAAAATCGGCTAGGGGGTGAAAGCGCAGGTCTTGATTTTTCATGAATGACTAGAAATTCGGGGAAAAAAAAAACCACTTATAATTGTGGGATCACACATACTTTTCATGGTAGGATTCCTTTTTGTTTGTCAAACTTGAACTCTCCTTAGAAATCCTCTTTGAGGATAGCTTTGTTCCAGCTGAAGATCTGTTTGGCAAATGTGCCCTCATGGTGTTTTTGTGTGATGAGAGGATTGCATGATAGAGAGGAAAACTATTCAATCAATTTGGTGTGACATATTTTCCTCTTCGAAAAGGAGAAAAAAAATTGATTTTCCTTGATAGAGAGAGTTTCGATTTTTCATGGGACGGTAGGAATGGAGGATTCATCTCTTTTGTGGTAATGGAAGTCTGCAGTTGCATATGTGCGATGAGAGGAATTCATAGTAGATGAAAGTTCTAATTTTCTATGCAACTCATTCTTTAGTAGTTTGGTGCAACATATTTTCCTCGCTATAAGGGAAAAAATGAACCGATTTTCCTCAATAGAGAGGATTTTAATTTCTTATGTGACGGGTCAGAAAGTAAAATTCCTTTTTCATTGAAATGGAAATCCACAAGTGAAATCCTCTCATCTCACAAAGACATGGGAGGGTACAAATGAAGTGCATACTACCAAGGCGCACACAAACCCACCCAATACTTATCATTACTTAAAGCATCCTCTATGTGATCATCCAAAAAATTAAATAAAGTAATTAATTAGGGCATCACCCCTGTTCTCATCACAACAAAAAGATAATTTACATGACACATCACAAACATTATTGCCTGATGCACATTCTTTGGCAATGAAAACTTTTTTTTATTTTTATAATTCCATTAAAAGAAATATTTATCATCACAAGCCATCCTAACAGCTTTACTCTTCCTGCCTTGCAAGTCTAAAGGCAAATCTTGCAACGACCTCTGAGCTGCGAGATCACATACACAGGAACAGGATCAACTCAAAATGCCTAAGAAATTACGAAGATCGCTGCTACCTACGGCCAAGGATGTACAACCGAAACAGCGATGTGACAGGGCTCCATTAACATCTGCAGCACCTCCTTCTAGGCCTGTCAATGGGACAGGATAAAACGGGTAAAAAGCCCGGCCCGGCCCGTCACAAACCCTAAAATACAGGGCTTTTAAAATAAATTCGAGCCCGGTGGGCTAGGTTTGGACAATACATTTTAAAGCCCGACCAAAATGAGACTGGGACTGCCCAGCCCGTTCAGGCCCGGCCCGTCCCAAGCCCTAAAATACAGGGCTTTTAAAAAAAATTGAGCTCAGTGGGCTGGGTTTGGACAATACATTTCTGTTCATTTTTTTTTTAAATTACTTGACCCATATAGGAAAATAGGATACTCATTCTCATTCGTTTTATTGATTTTTTTATTTTCTACTTTCACCGTCTAAAAAAAAAAAAAAGTTTTTAACTGATCCTACATTACTTTCACTTGACTCATATGATACTTATTCATTTCTTGGCCCATATAGCCTATAGCATACTTATTGATTTCTATTGATTTTCTGATTTCTACTGTCACCGGCCGAAAAAAAAAAAAAAAGTTTTTAACTCCGCCATGTTGCTTGTTGCATTGTATTGCCGGTCTCAAGCCCGAAAAAAAGGAGGAGGGCTTAAAGTCCGGTTCACACCGGGTGTCTGGTGACAACAGAAATAATTAGAGAATATTTTGCTTCTGTCTAGGATCGGGCTAAGCCCAGGCCCGGCCCTGTCCCAGCCCGGGCCTGTATGGGATGGGATTTGACGTAGGCCCGTTCAATTTAGGGCAGGGATTGGACAACACCTAGCAAGCCCGATCTATTTTCAGGATGGGATTGGACAACCTAAGCCCAGGCCTGGCCGGTCCCATTGACAGGCCTACCTCCTTCACGTTTCTTGCTTAATTTCTACATCTCGAGCATGTTATTTCTAGTTATCTACTTTGCACTACCTGATGGGCCAAGCCCAAATGGCCCAATCCATGTGGAAAGCCCAATCTTATAAAGACCCACCAAGCCCAAAGTGGTCCAAGTCAAGTCAAGTTTATCAGGGAGCTACATAGCCTAGCTATGTCATCAAGAGAAGCATCCATCCAGGAGCCTCACCCTCGTCACTTTGGAAGGAGTCAGTCCTCTCCTCATCTTTGACCGAGTCTCATGGAGAGCACCTCAACCACCTCACCTGTTAAGAGGAAGTCGTGAGCTCCACCACAATAGCTATCTAGTTGCTAGTAAGTCGCCCCAATTTGTTAGGGGGCAACTATAAATTGTAAGCCCCACCAACACTTTGGGGGGGGGGGGGGAAAATATTTTTTACCTGAACACGACTCTCTCCTCTCCTTCTCAAAGTTTGTACTCTTTGCTCCCTGCACCCTTGAGCTAATAAAGTATCCGGCAACCAAAACCATTCAAGAGTGGACATAGGTCACGATTGACCGAACCACTATAAACTCTCTCTCTCCTTCAATTTTCACATCATTACTCACTACTTGACCGGTGGTGTCCGAAAACACTTTTTGGCATCATTAGTTTGGCGCCGTCTGTGGGAAACGTCCAAATTCTCACTTCATAACACTTCATTTTAAAAAACTATGGTGACCACCACCAGATCGACGAGGCGACAAGAAGACAATCCCATGCGAGAGGAAGAGGATAATCCTCCACCGAATAATCCTCCTCCAAACGCTACCGCCCATGCTCCCTCTCCTCAACAATGCTGGAGACCATGCAGCAGCTGGTGACCCAAAACCAGCAGATACTGCAACTCATGCTCGCAAGGCAAAGAGGAGCACCTCACCTGGGCGCCCATCCCCATGGTGCCCAGGGCTGAGGAGCGAACCAAGGCACCCATCCTCACCTAGGCGCCCATCCCCATGGCGCCTGGGGCCGAGGAGTACACCTGGGCGCCCATCCCCATGGCGCCTAGGGCGCCTCTACTGGAGCTCTCCACATCGCCCCACACGGAGTACTCCTGGTCGACCCTCAAGGCCGCGCCCATCATGAGGCGCCTCCACCCCTGGGTGGAGCCCCATCGGGAGGACCTCTACGAGGGGCGAATCGCGGTGGACTTCCACCTCCTCCCCCTGCTTCTAACGATGAGGATCCTCATTCCTAGGAGGGGGGAAGTGAAAATCACAGCATGGAGGTGAGGGGTCACTTCCACGATCGGTCCAGAGAAGCCCCTAATCACTGGGGCGAAAAAATCAAAGAAATGCAGAGTTAACTGGGCGATGTCTTCAACGCCATAAGGGTTCGGGCACCAGAGACGGTAGATTATCTAGTCGGGCGAACGGATACATCGTTCAAGCCTGACGTGGTGAACTACCCACTCCCTCAGAAGTTCAAAATGCCATCCATGGAGACCTTTGATGGAACGAATGATCCATTAGACCATCTGGAGACTTACAAAACCAAAATGCAACTGCATAATATCCCTGACGAAATAATGTGCAGGGCGTTCCCAACTACATTGAAATGTTCCGCTCGGCAGTGGTTTGCCAATCTCCTCCAAGCATCCATAGCCACCTTTCGAGAGTTGAGCAAATCTTTTGTCTCACACTTTATCGGTGGTCGCTGCCACCAGAAGCCTGCTACACACCTGCTCAGCATAAAGCAGGATAAACACGAGTGCCTCAGAAGCTACCTCACTCGTTTTAACGAGGAGGTACTTCAGGTTGAAGAACCCGACGACAAGGTCTCCATGACAGCCTTCCTGGGAGGCCTTCGCTCGTCGAGCTTCCTCTTTTCAGTGGTGAAGCGACCACCAAAGAGCATGCCAGAACTGTTGGCAAAAGCTAAAAAATATATGAATGCCGAGGAAATCAACAGGTCCAGGCGAGGTGAATCATCTCGTGGATCGCCAAAAGCTTGACCTGCCTCTCTGCACTCTTTTTAAACAGGCAGCCTATCTCCAACTTAGCGGCTCTCTCGTGGGTCGTCAAAAGCTTTACCTCTGCACTGTTTTTAAACAGGCAGTCCATCTCCAGCTTAGCGGCTCTCTCGCAGGTCGCCAAAAAGCTTGGCCTACCTCTGCACTGTTCTCAAACAGGCAGCTTATCTCCAGCTTAGCGGCTCTCTTGCGGGTCGCCAAAAAGCTTAGCCTACCTCTGCACTGTTCTCAAACAGGCAGCCTATCTCCAGCTTAGTGGCTCTCTCGCGGGTCGCCAAAAAAGCTTGGCCTACCTCTGCACTGTTCTCAAACAGTGTCGCGACCCCGAACCGAGGCCGCGGCAGTAAAAGTGCGATTAAGATTATTTGAAAGATGATTAAACCTCCCACAGGTTCCCGCGGTGAGGGTTCCGAACAAACACACATGGAACAACCAACACACATGATCAAGTATGCGGAAGCGCGTGGCAAATCACATCTTAATAAGTCATGACAGAATATAGACATAATGTCATCAAGACTAAATATCAGAATGAAAACATAACAAGGCATTCCCATAATACTTCAAGTTGTAAAGTTAACAAAGTATATTAAGTTATTACACTTCCCAAAATAAGAGGCCAACAAAGGCCAATACAATTCCAAAAGTATATAAAAACCCATAGAAGTGATCCATCAAGACTCATGACCCATCCAAACGTCTACATGACGTCGTCGGGTTGCCACTCACGTGCTAAGGCAGGCCCAACGGTCTCCTCCTCGCACTCCGCCTCAAAGGAAGGGTCTCCTGCACCTGGTCACCAAAATACAAGCATCAAACACGACGGTTTGCCAAGAAATCATTTTAAGTGAAAGCATGTAAAACAAAGTTTAATCGAGAATATACTGAAATACTTTACTGAACGTAAAACAATACTTACGAAACACTTTTCTAAATCGAAGACAAACTAACATGAATGCATAACATATATATCATGAATAGTAAATCCACGAAGAGCCCATCCTTTCTCTATCATTTATAAATGAAAAGAGTAAGCACGCACGACAAGCACGAATATACATAATATAGCACGACACGATTCCCACAAAAACGGGATTCCGGCCGCAGAACCGGACACGCACGATGTGTAATAAATACACTACTAATCTGCAGTTAGTTCACATGTTTAAGGACCCCCAGACAGTGGATCAGACTGAAAGGGCAGTCCAAGCTCTGTGGTGTTCACTTGAGTTCATGAATGCACAAAACACGCTAAACACGATTCAAACATATCGAAAATAAAAGGAAAAATCACTTGTCACGACAAGACGAGGCATGACTAGCAAAATGCATAATATATATGCTCACAACTTATAGAAGTGATCCCCATTTAAATACTTGAAACACATCTTAGAACGAGCTTGCAAACTTGATTTCAAAACGAGTACACGATGTAACTTGCGGTCTTAAATCAACGCTTAAAACACGATAATTTTATCAAGTACATACTTAGGCTATTCATTGACCATTGGTTGATTGGAACTCTATGTTTAAAATACAAGGATTGGCGTCCCCGAAGTTAGTGCATAGCATGGAGTTCCATTCACACAATGTCTATTTAAAGTCCTTAATATAGCCTAGTTTTCAAATTTTAAAAGAAAAAGCAAATGGGCAAAAATCTGCATAAACAGTAAAAATCTCAGTGTGCCCGGTCGACCGCGCCCTTGGCCGGTCGACCGCGTACACTGTGAGCCCGGTCGACAGGCCAAGTCCCGGTCGACTCAAAGTTGTAACTTTTATTCAATGTACAGTGTTTTGGTCAGGTTCCAGAGAACCTGACCCTGTGTCGCCGGTCGACCGCGCCCCTAGCCGGTCGACCGCGCCCCTAGCCGGTCGACCGCGTGAACTGCAGGAACAGTCATTCCCGCAGTGCAGCAGGTCATCTAACTGGGACCAAAATCCAGTGTCCCTGGTCGACAGCGCCCTTGGCCGGTCGACCGCGTACACTGCGGAAATCAGAACCCAGTTCAGATTTCTGCAGTGCACTGGTCCTTCTTTCATTCCTTTCTTTTCTACAATCTTTCCAACCTAATTAGCAAACTAACTACATGAATGAAACATGCTATCAAGGCTCACATTGGTACATTATTTCAAACTTAAATCAAGTAATAAACCTAGAATCCATTTCATAACCTTCAAACCCTTTCTTGTCAAGACAAATCCAAACTTCAACCAAAACAAGGCTCATTTCAAAAATATGAAATCTGAAAGTTTGGAAAGCTATTAGACATGCTTGCATTATCTAAAATAAGATCACAATCATGAAACCTAATAAATCAAAACATTAATACCAAATACAAATCCAAGAACACACATGCACAACAACTTAAATAGATCACTTGCCTTAGCCAAATGAACACAAGATCTTCTTCAAGCACTCCTAACCAAAGGTCAAGCAAAGAACTACAAAATACCCATGAAATCCATTCAAAACTCACCCAAAAATGCAACCCAACAACCCATTTCGAAATAGGGGTTACAAGTTAGAAAAACATGATCTCTAAGAGTAGAAAGAACTTCTTTAAAGAGATGGGTTGAAGCTCTTACCTAGAGGTGCCCAAACGAAATGCAAAGAAGGAAATGGAGATCTTCCCCACCAAGAAACCTCAAGAAAATGGTATCAATAGCAAGCTTGAGATGAGAGGAAGAAGATGGTGGTTTTAGAAATTTATTCGGAGTCTCCTAGCTCAAGCATTCATGAAGAGAAGGAGAAGGGAAAAGGGGTTTTTCAACCTAGGGCAAGAAAAAGTTGCAGGATTTTGTAGAATGGGGAAAGAAGGAGGGGAAAGTAACTTTAGAGCTTGTAAGTGGGTCCCTTAGGTGCAAATCTTGCATGAGTCAAAACATGATCTTGTGGGCCTCAAATGAAGTCGACGAAGAAGGATAAAACGATCCTTGAAATATCTAGTTTCCAAAAAGTATATTTTTGACATAGTTTTGGGATCTCGAAAATCGTGTCCAGATTTGAGTGTGAAAAGGCTATTTTACCCTTTTGGCCAAAACTTGAGTTTCTGGGCTTCAAACACAAATGGGCTAAACACGAAAGTTGCACATAATCATAAAACCAATTAAATGAGATAAAAATCACGATTAACACCAAACCAAACACAATCTTCCCACGCTTACACGTACACCCAGGCCTTCCTGAGTGAGCCTAGTAAACACTAAACGTTCTCGAACTCTCCAAAGCTATAACCATGACTAAAACTAATCACATTCTAACCCACGATAACTAAACCCAAATCAAGACTAAGCACACACTAAGCAAACACTATTGGGTTAATCCTGGGTTGGGGTTTGACAAACAGGCAGCCTATCTCCAGCTTAGCGGCTCTCTCATGGGGCGCCAAAAGCACAGTTTCAAAAGGATCTTGAAACTCAGGTAATCTGCAACCCGAGAGACTATATTAAATTAGCGTACCCAACTGTTCGGCCGCCCAAATGAGCCAACGCAGCATCCACAGGGCAACCAGACCCCCTTTAGCTCGCCCAAAGTGGCGCCTCTTGATGCCTGCACGCCAGGGCCAGCTTCCTCCATAGCGCCCAAAGCTCCCAGGCTCGCCCAGAGCTCCCAAGGCAGCCCCAGCTCGCCCAAGGCAGCCCTGGCTCGCCCAAGCAGCTCGCCCAGGTCACTACCAGGTCGCCCAGGGCGCTGTTACTGCTGCCTCGCCTAGCTAGGCGCCCCTGCTGCCCCGCTGCCTCGCCTAGCTGGGCGCCCTTGCCGTCCCTGCTGCTATCTCCTCAGGCCTGGCACCAGGGGCGCCCAGCTCGGTCGCTACCTGCCTCTCCACGCCTGGCGCCCAGCTCGGTTGCTGTTGCCTCCCCTGGCGCCCAGCTCGGTCGCTGCTGCTTTTCCACGCCGGGCGCCCCAGTTCGGTCACTGCTGCCTCTCCACACCTAGCTCAGCCGCTGCTGTATTTCCACGTCCAGCTCGGTCGCTGCTTCTCCGCACCGGGTGCCACAGCTCGGCCGCTGCGGTCATCTCGGCATTCTCGCCTGCTGCTGCCATCTCGGCCGCGCGGCTGCTTTTGCCATCTCGGCCTCGGCTGTTGCTGCGTTCATCTAGGCTGCTGCTGCCATCTCGGCCTCGGCTGCTGCAGCGGTCTCACCTGCTGCTGCCGTCTCGGTCTCACCTGCTGCTGCAGTCTTGCCTGCTGCTGCCTGCAGTCATCTCGGCAGTTCGCTTGCTGCCGTCATCTCGCCTCTTGCTGCCTTCACCTCGGCAGTCTCGCTTGCTGCTGGCATCTCGGCCGTGTTTGTCATCTCGGCAGTCTCGTCTGCACTGCCATGTCGGCCTCAACTGCTTCTCGGCTGCTGCTGCAGTCATCTCGGCATTCTCGCCTACTGCCGCCATCTCGGCCGTGTTGCTGCAGTCATCTCGGCCGCTGCTGCTTCCATCTCGGCCTCGGCTGCTGTTGCAGTCTCGATCTCGGCCGTGCTTCAGTCATCTTGGCAGTCTCATCTGCTGTTGCTCTCGGCCTCGGGTGCTGCTGTGGTCATCTCGGCTGCTACTGCAGTCTCGATCTCGGCTAGTGCTGCAATCATCTCGGCATTCTCGCCTACTGCCGCCATCTCGGCGGTGTTGCTGCAGTCATCTCGGCAGTCTCGCCTTCTAAGGTCATCTCGGCTGCTGCTGCCATCTCGGCCTCGGCTGCTGCTGCAGTCTCGCCTGCTGCTGCAGCATGAGCGCCCACCATCTCTGCCTCTGCAACGTGGGCGCCCCGGACGCCCTCCATCACTGCTGCAGCACGGGTGCCTGCCATCTCTGCCTCTGCAACGCGGGCGCCCCTGCTCGCGGGCACCCAAGCTGCTCGCCGCGACTACCCCCATCGCCACCTTCCACGGCAACAGCAGGGCAGGTGGTGGTCGGCCTATTGTCACCGACACAGGTTCCATCTTCTTGCTCTGGATGCTCCATAGTGCTTGGTCATCCAGCAAAGGGAGTCTCCACCACCAAGAGCTAAAAAATTCAAGCTAATGCCCCTTCTCCAAGTTTTATTAGACAAGGGGCATTGGAGGGCAAATGATGGGCCAAGCCCAAATGGCCCAATCCATGTGGAAAGCCCAATCTTATAAAGACCCACCAAGCCCAAAGTGGTCCAAGTCAAGTCAAGTTTATCAGGGAGCTACATAGCCTAGCTATGTCATCAAGAGAAGCATCCATCCAGGAGCCTCACCCTCGTCACCTTGGAAGGAGTCAGTCCTCTCCTTATCTTTGACCGAGTCTCATGGAGAGCACCTCAACCACCTCGCCCGTTGAGAGGAAGTCGTGAGCTCCACCACAATAGCTATCTAGTTGCTAGTAAGTCGCCCCAATTTGTTAGGGGGCAACTATAAATTGTAAGCCCCACCAACACTTGGGCATGACTCTCTCCTCTCCTCTCCTTCTCAAAGCTTGTACTCTTTGCTCCCTGCACCCTTGAGCTAATAAAGTATCCGGCAACCAAAGCCATTCAAGAGTGGACATAGGTCACGATTGACCGAACCACTATAAACTCTCTCTCTCCTTCAATTTTCACATTAATTACTCACTACTTGACCGGTGGTGCCCAAAAACACTTTTTGGCATTATCACTACCTACCGGAATTCTGATGCTTTTGTCATGGCGAGGGCGGACCAGGCACCAGTACGCGGGAGTAATCCACCAGTTAAACTGCTGTGTGCCTCAAAAAATTCAATAAAAACTATGGGTCCACCTTCAAAATCCATATGAAAATTATTGGTTTGCCCCAAAACCAAACTACATATTAAGGTCTGCAACCCTCAAATGAAAATTTTGGGTTTGACATTGGTCATGGCATGGTAGAGAATATCCTTGTTGAGACTTACATTGCAGTTGAATGTGGGAAAAACTTAACAACCATCCCCGATGGAACAAAGTTTCAAAGCACACTCCTGAAAACACTTTGAGAGATTTTATACTTAATAGATAGAGCCATTGAAAGTGTAGAATGTCTAGGCTCGGAGTAAAGAAGTGGCCTTAGATTAAAGCCAAAGTGAATGAAAATCGTGCGTTAAGCACTATCTTTGTAACCAGAACCTCTCCTCCCCCTCTTTGATCACGCTCCGAAAACGTGGATCGACGTTTTTAGAGCGGATTTGTCCTCAGCGCGCTGTTCGACAATACTAGGAGCACAATTCAAAGATGCTCGGAGCGCAGATCAATTGAATATGAAACGAACTGTGCAGAATCATTAGTTTATGTGCATTTTCTTTTTCTGTAAACTTGACATTTATCTTTTAAATGAAAAACTTCTTCCAACTTATTAATTATTTTCTATTTTATCTGATCAAATTACAATGTTACTTTTTTTCTCCATTTTTGATACTTTAATATATGGATCAGATATATTTGTACCCATTAGTTAATTATAAATTCATAAGCATTATATTTTATAAACGCTTTGGAGGCGCTCCAGACATAAGATCATTCTCCCGCTCCCGCTTCGCTCTTTGGGCACTTAGATCACTACAACTGTGTTTGGAATACAATTGGTGGTTCGTGCAATAAGGAGATTATCTCAAGCGCCCCAGAAACCACACAGTCTGTACGACTTGTCCAATGATCCTCATCTCCGAGTATCTATGATGCTTCACATAGTTGCGACATCTATCCAGATGCCTTTGCCATTTAAGGAGAATGATCCCCTATGGGTGGGCTGCATGTATAGTCCACCTTTGATCATTGTAGCCCTTTTGATAGTTGTCATACCATGATTCGACACTTAAACCAAATTAATACTCATTCAACCTTCACTCATCATTGGGTTAAATTTCAAAAAAATCTATGGTTAAGTTGGATTAATAAATTTTAAGGTTGTTAAATCAATGTCTAGGATAAATCTGATGGGGCTGATTTTTTGGCTACTGTATTCATTTTCCATTGATTTTATTTTTATAAAAGAAAATATTATTTAACGTTGACGTTTAATCTTCATTTTTTTTAACCTATTAAAAAAAAATCTATTGCATTAAATTCATACGTAACCTTTCACTAGCCAACGATCCTACCCATCAGATCATCTCACCAACTGGCAGCAATTAAAAGTGGCTGAAAGTATTCGTAGTGAACCCGCTGTCAGAGCCCACTTTCATCGTTGGAGCTGATAATCACATATTTCTAATTGAAGGAATAGTATGAGGACAAAATGACCCCACGTACAGATATTGGAAGTCATCTTTTGTCCCTTTTTCGTCGCCAAGCTCGGGATTTCCTTCATCTGCTCCGCTTCTTCTCGTTTGCTGCCAAATGCTCTAATCTGACACGATTCTCTTCCTTCCTTCCTTCCCTCTTCTCCATCTCTGGAAAATCCAAAACTAGCACGGGTAAATTGCACATTGACCCTCAAATTTATATGAATTTCTCAAAACACTAATTTCAAAATATTTTTGATTAATGACCAAAGTGTCCTTTCCATTATGGGTGGTGTAATAAGTCATCCCATCCAACAAATTTCTAAAAGAGCAATCAACAAGTAAAACTATCCCAAATTTTATGGCACGATTTGGTCCACGAGAGATCTCTAATTGTGGGGCCTGCTTTTGTCAAATGAATAATTTGAGATCAAATTATCCCTAAAGGGAGGTTGCTTGAATATGACATGGTTATTAGTGTTGGATTTAATGTCCTTAATTTAGTGGATGATCTGAATAAATTGATTTATTTCATTAATAAGTTTATATTTTCATGCTTTATTCATGTGATGAATGATATTTTTCTATATGTTTGCACATGACCAATACAAAATGACATGATGTTTTATGAGATGAACCAGAGCCCACAAGTATATCAGATGTGATTCATGCGTGTGGATGAGATCCACATACATAAGACATATATCACAAATGTTATATTTAAATTGATTCACAATCGGTGATGAGATTGTGCATCTCATATGACAGAGTTGCAGCACTGTGATCACTATAAGACTCTTGATCATTGTGCTAGTACATGGGATGTACTAAAGGAGTATGAGTAGTACCTTATGCAAATCTGTCTTTGATTTAAGGACTACTCTTATAATTCCTGACCAATAGGCTCTTAATCCTGAGGGATTAATGGACTCAAGTTTCTACTATGCATTTACTTTGAGTTATCAATGAGTGAGGCCAATTGTGGTTTAATACCTCGATATCTTGGATACGTGGTAGTGAGTTTGTGTGAATATATAATTATCAAGATGGAATCTATCTCTTAAATATCGCCTTGTGCCGATTAATGAATTTTATCATTGGTAAGTGCGCATCCATCTCAATTAAGAGTTAATTGAATGATCTTGATGATTCCTGTGATTAATTGGGTCACAAGGATAATAAGATGTGGATAATATTTGGTTGGACAGATTTATTCCAATAGATCCATATATATCATTGATAGAGAGGTATATTTGTAGTAATTGCATCGATATAGTCGACTCATTTGCAATAAACTGTGGGTCTGGAGTTCACATGAGATGTGGGGTCCAGATTCCCAGTTGGAGCCAGACTCTACGAAATCCCTAGTGGTCCCCGTGTTAGCCCCAATAAGAGAAAGTTACTAATTTTATTTGGAACTCTTAAGGAAAGGAGTAGTAGAACACATACTAAGGTAGCGTTTGGTTCGCTGGAATGGTTGTAGGTGGGAATGGAATGAAGGCCGGAATGAGTCTGGAATGGAATGAAGCAGGAATGGTAATTCCCATTCTAATGTTTGGTTCCACTGAAGAATCAATCCTGTAATAGAATTATGATTCCTATTCCTGCGTTTGGTACGCCATAATGATGCCCGGAATGGAATAAAATTTACATAAGATTGACCAAAATACCCTTGTTAGATTTTTATTTTTGGGTCAGTCAAAGATGCAGTACTACACCCAAGACTCTTAACTGTGGTCCCCAGACCATACTTCAATTCATTACGAACCACCAATATATATATATATATTACTAACTGGGGTTCACATCTTAATATTTGGGGGTGGGCCCACAAAGGTGTAATGAAAAAGTTTGCAATTTTTCATAATAATATATTATTATATTATAATATTTGGTGGTGGGCCCGACAATGGTGTGATGAAAAAGTTTGCATTATAATATTTACGGGTGGGCCCTACAAAGGTGTAATGAAAAAATATGCAATTTCTCATAATAATATATTATTATATTATTGATGGACCCGATTCTTCCCTCTCTCCCGCTGCCTCCGCCCCGGGTCTTTCGGGGTACGGCGGAGGGGAGGAGAAGAAAAGTAAAGGGTATCAACATCTTTCTTTTTTTGTACGGGTATGCCAATTTCACTTTTCTACTTGGAATTTAGAAACGGTGATCCGAAGATCCACCTTCACAAGTAGAAAGGGGAAATGAAACTTTTTCTAGTTTCCCATTGCACGCATATTTTAAGAAAAGAGACAAAGGTTTTTTTTTTATGCCGTGAAAGGCGATTTCATTTGTTTGCCGTAAAAGGCGATTTACAAATCTTATCCATCATGAAAGACAAGAGTTGTGATTTTTGTCTCTAAAAGAAAAATAAAGTACAATAGAAATCAAGAAAAGGAATCTGACTTCTCATTCGATTGTGGGGACACGTTCAGATCGACGGTCGCGAGTCATGTATGGGCTCTTCCATCGTCCATGCAGATGAGAACACGATGCTTGGATTCTTGGCTTGGCTTTTTAACCTCAGATTTTTAAAGGACAAAGACCAAGAGAAGGTTTTATATCCGATAAAAAGTTAAGTAAATGGGCTGAAAAGCCACGTTTTAGCCATGTTGGTAGAAGAAGGGAGGTCCTTGGGGGGATGGCCCCCAAGGGTGCTTCAATCACCTTTTGGTGGTCTTTGCAGCAGAGTTGCAGGGCCTCTGGATTTTCCGGGCAATTCTCTGGATTCTTTTTCCGTTCTTCGTCTCTTTTTTTCTGATCCCTTTTCCCTTTGGAATGCCCTCCTATTTATAGGCCTTTGGTAGCCATTTAGGAGGGTTTATGAGCATTGAATGCATTAATGCTCATATTGGGAGGAGTTACAAGTTTTAAAGTATTTGTTTTGTAACTCATTTTTCCTTGAATCTGATTGGCCGATGGAGAATAATGAGCTTAATTGCCTTTAATCCCCATCATGGGAGGAGTTTCATGGCTTTAATGCCATAAATCCTTTGACTTGTAACTCCCATTTGCTTGCTTTTGATTGGGCCGTCCAAAATAATGAGTTAATGACCGCATTAACTTGTCATAAAACGGGTCATTTAACCTTATTAATTGATCGCCAAGTCGCTCGAAGAGTTGCGGGCCGCGCCGCGTCTTTTGGAATTCTTCTTGCGATGACCGCCGGTGGATCCACATGTTGTTTGATGTCGGATGGAGATGCAATTTTAGACATTGATTAATATCAACATGCCGGCAACATCTGTCCTGTCGATTTCACGATCGGGCGGGCGGAAAGTGTGCTTTCTTTGTCGATTTCGAGGCATCTAATGATCATCCAATGATTTCGGCGGCGAATCTGTGATGTTGACGAAGATCGACGGATTTCATGCACGAAAAATCAGATTTTGGAAAAATCACAGGGGCCAATCAACTCGAAACGCGAAAAGGATCCGAAAAAAGGGGTTTCCGGCGACTTTTGGGTCGTCGGAATTCCATGGTCGCCGGCGATTATGGGTGCATGGTCGCCGGAGACCATGGGCCGGCGACCTTGGGCCATGGTCTCCGGTGACCATGGGCCAAGGTCGCCGGCGACCATGGGCCTTGGGCCCATTTTTTTTTGCCGCCGTTCGATCGCCGTTTCTTCGTCGTTTTTCGATCTTTTTCATTCTTTTTTCTTCTGTATTTTTTCTGACATTTCCCCTCATTTATTGGCCTGATTCTCTTGAAGAAAACCCGAAGAGAAGCCACGCAAATCGGAGCACAAAGTTTCCTATTTTTCTGGAAAGCCGAAGACTTTGTTGTACGGTATTGCCGGTTTTTTGTCAAGCATTGAAACTAGGCCAAACGATGTCGGAATGACCTGAAATTCGACGTGGAGCTTCTTGAGTAGTAGATAGGACCAACCATAGGCTTTGGTTTGAGTTTTGAAGCCGTTCGGGGTCCCGCAAATGCTTGCCTTAATTTCGCCATAAGAGAAATGCCGAGCTTTGACTTGTGGTCAACCGATGTTCGATTGACCTGAAATTTGACAGGGAGCCTCTTGAGTAGTAAGTAAGACCAACCATGGGCTTTGGTTTGAGTTTTGAAGCCTTTTGGGGTCCCGCAAATGCTCGCCTTGATTTCACCTCGAGGAAAATACCGAGCTTTGAAACTAGGCCAAATGATGTCCGTTTGACCTAAAACTTGACAAGGGACCTATTGGAGTCATTTTGAGATGATCCATTAGCTCCAATTTGGATGCCATGATTCCGGGGTGCTCCGCCACTGGTAGGCCTGTTTTTGCTTCCCGAGAGTTGATGAAGGGTCAAACGTCGTCCGTTTGACTTGAAATTTGGCAAGGGGCCTTTTGGAGGTATTTTGAGACCATCCGTAGGCTCTAATCGAAGTTTTGAAGTCTTCAACACTGTCGCTGCCGGGAGCTCCTGTCTGGCTGTCGGAGGAGTGAAGTTAGGCCAAATGATGTTGAAATGACCCGAAACTTCATGTGTACCCCTCTTTTAGCTGCTTTGAAGGATCTTGCAGTTTTTGTTTGATTCTGACAAGATCTGGTGCTTGAAGTGGCGCCTTCCTATTTATGGCAGGATGTGGCTCCATGTAGCTTTTGGTGTTGAAGGGACATAGTGACATTTTTGGTGTCGACAATTATATTATATTATAATATTTGGGGGTGGGCCCCACAAAGGTGTAGTAAAAAAGTTTGCATTATAATATTTGGGGGTGGGCCCCACAATGGTGTAGTGAAAAAGTTTGCATTATAATTGATGGATCCGATTCTTCCCTCTCTCCCGCTGCCTTCGCCCCGGGTCTTTCGGGGTACGGCGGAGGGGAGGATAAGAAAAGTAAAGGGTATCAACATCTTTCTTTTTTTTGTACGGATATGCCAATTTCTCTGTTCTACTTGGAATTTAGAAACGGTGATCCGAAGATCCACCTTCACAAGTAGAAAGGGGAAATGAAACTTTTTCTAGTTTTCCATTGTACACATATTTTAAGAAAAGAGACAAAGGTTTTTTTTTATATGCCGTGAAAGGCGATTTCATTTGTTTGCCGTAAAAGGCGATTTTGCCGTAAAAGGCGATTTACAAATCTTATCTATCATGAAAGACAAGAATTGTGATTTTTGTCTCTAAAAGAAAAATAAAGTACAATAGAAATCAAGAAAAGGAATCTGACTTCTCATTCGATTGTGGGGACACGTTTAGATCGACGGTCGCGAGTCTTGTATGGGCTCCTCCATCGTCCATGCAGATGAGAACACGATGCTTGGATTCTTGGCTTGGCTTTTTAACCTCAGATTTTTAAAGGACAAAGACCAAGAGAAGGTCTTATATCCGATAAAAAGCTAAGTAAACGGGCTGAAAAGCCACGTTTTAGCCATGTTGGTAGAAGAAGGGAGGTCGTTGGGGGGGGGGTGGCCCCCCAAGGGTGCTTCAATCACCTTTTGGTGGTCTTTGTAGCAGAGTTGCAGGGCCTCTGGATTTTTTGGGCAATTCTCCGGACTTCGGGTGAATTTCTCTAGCGATTTCTCTGGATTTTTTCCGTTCTTCGTCTATCGGTTTCCCTTTGGAATGCCCTCCTATTTATAGGCCTTTGGTAGCCATTTAGGAGGGTTTATGAGCATTGAATTCATTAATGCTCATAATGGGAGGAGTTACAAGTTTTAAAGTATTTGTTTTGTAACTCATTTTTCCTTGAATCTGATTGGCCGATGGAGAATAATGAGCTTTTAATTGCTTTTAATCCCTATCATGGGAGGAGTTTCATTGCTTTAATGCCATAAATCCTTTGACTTGTAACTCCCATTTGCTTGCTTTTGATTGGGCCGTCCAAAATAATGAGTTAATGACCGCATTAACTTGTCATAAAACGGGTCATTTAACCTTATTAATTGGTCGCCAAGTCGCTCGAAGTGTTGCGGGCCGCGCCGCGTCTTTTGGAATTCTTCTTGCGATGACCGCCGGTGGATCCACATGTTGTTTGATGTCGGATGGCGATGCAATTTCAGACATTGATTAATATCTGTTGGGATTGGTGTATGCCCTAAAGCCCACTGACTGCACTCACATCTCTGTAACTGGATATTTATTGGTTATTTAATGGAATGACATCTTTCTCATTATACTTGTGTATATGTATGGTTGTGTAAGGCCCATTGTTTTCTAGTAAATGACTCAGGTATGTAGTGGCTACACACAGTAAGGTCTGAGTCATGGACACTTGAAACAATAAACATGTTCATAACTGAGAGATGGAGTTGGGCACTTCATCTTGGTATAAGTTATAATGAGATACTCTCCTGTATTCAGGGTGACTTACCTTAATCACGGAGGTCTTTCCGGATTTATCTCATTAGTGCATGTGTCATGCATTGAACATGACCACTTGAAGGTGTGATCTCTAAAATAGTACTATCACAGAGAGAGATCAACTCACCTCTTGCTACTAAGTGACCAGTGCTCTTAATCTTGAGCATTTGTGGATGAACTGACGAAGTCGAGTTCTTGTACTTTAATTCACTATGGGTGAGATCCTGTTCATGGGTCAACAGCTCTGTGTTTTGGGTACTCGGGCTTGATTAGTTGGGACGTGCAAATGCAATATGGAATCTATGCCATCGTGTGATGGAATGATCGTCCCCTTAGAATTATCCGATTAATCATCAGAATCTAAGATCTTAGTATATGGATGTTCCATATGGATATTGAACTTGTGGGTCGCTCCCTGGATCAAGAGAATGATATCAGGATGATGATTAAGTCAAGGGTATGAAATTCTAAGGATGAGATGTAATCAAGAAGGTAGATAGTACATCGGTTAACCTACTTGATTATGGATGTTACATAGAGGGGCATTATGGTCATTGTACTTGGTAGGTCAAAGACAATCGTCTATTCATGATGAGCTTTATTTGCAATTTAATATTTGTCCCTGGAGTGCAACCATAACTCTCTAGTGGAATGAGTTAGGGTTAAAATGATCTTAATGTTGCTATGGGGTTAGCATGGACATTTTGGTCATTTTGGGAGCCAAGGGCAAATATGTCTTTTGGTCCCTCTTCTAGCCACCTTCCTATATTGGCATGGTTTCCTAATTTAATTATATGATATGTGGTTGAATTAATTATGTGGAAAAATAATTTTTGAGTTTAAATTCAAATAGTTTTATTTTTTTTATGGCTTACATGAATTTAACTCTAGCAAAATTATTAACTAGTGGGCCATGGTGTGTTAATCAATCTTGTGGGCCAGCCATAAGGGGAGCCACTTGTGTGAGGTTTCCAAGTATGACCAGGTATCTTTACTTGGAAGGAACAACTCCCTTTTGGGAAAGGATTCTTATAATTAAAGTTACTAAATTTTAGTATCTTTAATTAGAAAGGGTTGCACAACTTTTTATGGCTGGTTGCTTTATTTATGTGATTGACATTCCTTTTTGAGAGGACTCTTAAAGGAATGTGTATTCTATATATAATCAGCACCATCCCTTGGGCGTGATATAAGAAAAAAAAGGACAACCTAGGAATGCAACTCTTGCTCCATTGGCTGCCCTAGAAAAGATAGAGTGATTCACGCCCAGCCTGGTTCTCTTTGAGAGATTCTCGCCCAGCCATCTCATTCTTTGATTGAAGAGTGGAGATAAGGGGCTGGCCTCTCTTTTCCACAGGATATAGATTCTGAAAACCCTTCTTAGGATTCCATAGTTTGATCCCACCATCAAGACCAACTAGATTGGGAAGTGGAATAGGAGAGAAGATCAAAGGAGAGAAAAATTCTGCAACAAATTCCTGCAACATACATTGCTGATTGCAGGCTGTTTTCAGATCTTTGAAGTCTTTCTTTTCAGAGTTTTGAGGCACTCATATCATCAAGGTAATAGTCCTCTATCATCTCCTTTATTTAGACACATGTTGATAATGATTTCATGGAGTTATATGCATGTTTTCATGGCTGGAATCAGATCTGAATTCTAGTTTTTTTAAAAACTTGAAAATCAAAATCAGCCATGTACGTCCTCTTAAGTATGAGTTCAGATCAGTAATGCATTATCTTTCAATATCAACATGCCGGCAACATCTGTCCTGTCGATTTCACGATCGGGCTGGCGGAAAGTGTACTTTCTTTGTCGATTTCGAGGCATCTAATGATCTTCCAATGATTTCGGCGGCGAATTCGTGATGTTGACGAAGATCGACGGATTTCATGCACGAAAAATCAGATTTTGGAAAAATCACAGGGGCCAATCAACTCGAAACGCGAAAAGGACCCGAAAAAGGGTCTTCCGGCGAATTTTTGGGTCGCCGGAATTTCCATGGTCGCCTGCAACCATGGGCCTTGGGCCCATTTTTTGGCCGCCTTTCGGTCGCCGTTTCTTCGCCGTTTTTCGATCTTTTTTCATTCTTTTTTCTTCTGTACTTTTCCTGACATTTCCCCTCATTTATTGGCCTGATTCTCTTGAAGAAAACCCGACGAGAAGCCACGCAAATCGGAGCACAAAGTTTCCTATTTTTCTGGAAAGCCGAAGACTTTGTTGTGCGGTTTTGCCGATTTTTTGTCAAGCATTGAAACTAGGCCAAACGATGTCTGAATGACCTGAAATTCGACGTGGAGCTTCTTGAGCAGTAGATAGGACCAACCATAGGCTTTGGTTTGAGTTTTGAAGCCGTTCGGGGTCCCGCAAATGCTTGCCTTAATTTCGCCATGAGAGAAATGCCGAGCTTTGACTTGTGGTCAACCGATGTCCGATTGACCTGAAATTTGACAGGGAGCCTCCTGAGTGGTAAGTAAGACCAACCATGGGCTTTGGTTTGAGTTTTGAAGCCTTTTGGGGTCCCGCAAATGCTCGCCTTGATTTGACCTCGAGGAAAATGCCGAGCTTTGAAACTAGGCCAAACGATGTCCGTTTGACCTAAAACTTGACAGGGGACCTATTGGATGCCATAATTCCGGGGTGCTCCGCTGCCGGTAGGCCTGTTTTTACTTCCTGAGAGTTGATGAAGAGTCAAACGTCGTCCGTTTGATTTGAAATTTGGCAGGGGGCCTTTTGGAGGTATTTTGAGACCATCCGCAGGCTCTGATCGAAGTTTTGAAGTCTTCGACACTGTCGCTGCCGGGAGCTCCTGCCTGGCTGTCGGAGGAGTGAAGTTAGGCCAAATGATGTCGAAATGGCCCGAAACTTCATGTGTACCCTTCTTTTGGCTGCTTTGAAGGATCTTGCAGTTTTTGTTTGATTCTGACAAGATCTGGTGCTTGAAGTGGCGCCTTCCTATTTATGGCAGGATGTGGCTCCATGTAGCTTTTGGTGTTGAAGGGACATAGTGACATTTTTGGTGTCAACAAGTTTCAATGCTTGACAAAAAATCGGCAATACCGCACAACAAAGTCTTCAGCTTTCCAGAAAAATAGGAAACTTTGTGCTCCGATTTGCGTGACTTCTCGTCGGGTTTTCTTAGAGAGAATCAGGCCAATAAATGAGGGGAAATGTCAGGAAAAATACAGAAGAAAAAAGAATGAAAAAAGATCGAAAAACGGCGAAGAAAAGGCGACCGAACGGCGGCCGAAAAGTGGGCCCAAGGCCCATGGTCGCCGGCGACCATGGAATTCCGGCGACCCAAAAGTCGCCGGAAAACCCCTTTTTCGGGTCCTTTTCGCGTTTCGAGTTGATTGGCCCCTGTGATTTTTCCAAAATCTGATTTTTCGTGCATGAAATCCATCGATCTTCGTCAACATCACGGATTCGCCCCCGAAATCATTGGATGATCATTAGATGCCTCGAAATCGCCAACCGGCAGACAAAGAAAGCACACTTTCTGCCCTCCCGATCGTGAAATCGACAGGACAGATGTTGCCGGCACTTTGACATTAATCAATGTCTGAAATTGCATCGCCATCCGACATCAAACAGCATGTGGATCCACCGGCGATCATCGCAAGAAGAATTCCAAAAGATGCGGCGCGGCCCGCGACTCTTCGAGCGACTTGGCGACCAATTAATGAGGTTAAATGACCCGTTTTATGACAAGTTAATGCGGTCATTAACTCATTATTTTGGACGGCCCAATCAAAAGCAAGCAAATGGGAGTTACAAGTCAGAGGATTTATGGCATTAAAGCCATGAAACTCCTCCCATGATGGGGATTGAAGGCAATTAAAGGCTCATTTTTCTCCATCGGCCAATCAAATTCAAGGAAAAAGGAGTTACAAAACAAGTAATTTAAAAACTTGTAACTCCTCCCATTATGAGCATTAATGCATTCAATGCTCATAAACCCTCCTAAATGGCTACCAAAGGCCTATAAATAGGAGGGCATTCCAAAGGGAAAGGGATCCGGATCTAGCTCTCGCTCTTCCCCCGAAGAAGACAAAAAATCCAGAAGCCCTGCAACTCTGCTGCAAAGACCACCAAAAGGTGATTGAAGCACCCTTGGGGGGCCACCCCCCCAAGGACCTCCCTTCTTCTACCAATATGGCTAAAACGTGGCTTTTCAGCCCGTTTACTTAGCTTTTTATCGGATATAAGACCTTCTCTTGGTCTTTGTCCTTTAAAAATCTGAGGTTAGAAAGCCAAGCCAAGAATCCAAGCATCGTGTTCTCATCTGCATGGACGATGGAGGAGCCCATACATGACTCGCGACCGACAATCTGAACGTGTCCCCACAATCGAATGAGAAGTCAGATTCCTTTTCTTGATTTCTGTTGTACTTTATTTTTCTTTTAGAGACAAAAATCACAACTCTTGTCTTTCATAATGGATAAGACTTGTAAATCGCCTTTTACGGCAAAATCGCCTTTCACGGCAACAAATGAAATCGCCTTTCACGGCATTAAAAAAAAAACCCTTTTGTCTCTTTTCTTAAAATATGCGTGTAATAGAAACTAGAAAAAGTTTCATTTCCCCTTTCTACTTGTGAAGGTGGATCTTCGGATCACCATTCCTAAATTCCAAGTAGAAAAGTGAAATTGGCATACCCGTACAAAAAAAAGAGAAAGAAGTTGTTACCCTTTATCTTTTCTTCTCCTCCCCTCCGCCGAACCCCGAAAGACCCGGGGCGGAGGCAGCGGGAGAGAGGGAAGAAATCGGGTCCATCAAGCTGGCACACCCGGTGGGACACGTTCATTTGAGAACATGAACTTAGATTCTTTGGCACCTTTCTAGTTCGTGGCCGATGTTGAATCTTGCATAAAAAAAAAAAACATGAGATGGGATTTTTTTTTTGCTTTGGAAATTTCTTTCTTTAAGTCTATTTCCAATCTTTCTCCTTCTCAAAAAAAAAAAAAAAAAAATCTTCTCTTGTTCTTTGAATTCAGATCTGAGAAATCTCGATCTCCTCCCTTTTGGACTCAGTGCCCGCAGAAATGTTTGAGCACGTTTTCAGGTTGGGAAAGGGACCGTTTGCTCTCTTTGATGAGTTCGAAAAAAAAATCTGATTTCAAACTTGTCAGATTTTCAAAAAAAATCTTCCTTCTTTTGGACCCAAATTTGAGAAATTTTGGTTTTCTTTTCCTTTCTGACTTAGGGCTCGCAGAAATTGTTTGAGCCCCTGTTCAGACGGGGAACGGACCATTCGCTCTCGCTGGTGAGTTCCAAAAAAAAAAAAAAATCTGATTTCAAACTTGTCAGGTTTTCAAAAAAAAATTTCCTCTTTCTTTTGGATCCAAATTTGAGAAATTTTGGTTTTCTTTTCCTTTTTGACTTAGGGCTCGCAGAAATTGTTTGAGCCCCTGTTCAGACTGGGAACGGACCATTCGCTCTCTCTGATGAGTCCATAAAAAAAAAAGGGGGGGGGGAGCATTTGAGAACACGAAAGTTTTACCGATTGCGTTCTTTGATCGAAGTTGACCTAAGAAAAGCCTTGTCCAGAGTTTGGAGACAGCTAGGCTGTTCTAGGTAAGGGTCCTCCAAACGGGTTCATTAAGTAATCCTACCCTTACCTGGGGGCTGATCTATCAACATTGGTTTCATAAGAACGAATCGTGAGAACTCGGTGTATTCTCAAACCCTAAAAAAAAAAAAAAAAAAAAAATTCCTCGATTTTTAGTTCAAATTTGAGAGATATTGATCTCTTCCTTTTCAGACTCTGTGCTCGCAGAAATGTTGAGCACGTGTCTGAATTGGAACATCATTTGCTCTCTTTGATGAATCCGATACTGACTTTAAAAAAAAAAAAAAAAACTTCAAAAAAAAAAAAAAAAAAAACTTCTGTCACGTTTGGGTTCAAAGTCGAGAAATCTTGACCTCTTCCACCTCGGATTACTGTGCTCGCAGAAATGTTGAGCACGTGTTTGGGTTGGAACGTCATTTGCTCTCTTTGATGAATTTGATCTTGACTTTTCCAAAAAAAAAAAAGAAAAAAAAAAAAACTTCCGTCATTGTTGGGTCCAGATTCGAGAAATTCTGGTTATTTCCCTTTCGGACTCTGTGCTCGCAGAAATGTTGAGCACGTTTTCGGATCGGAGTGCCATTTGCTCTCTTTTATGAACCCAACCTTGACCTTTCAAAAAATCCCATCTCGTGTCCATTTCAAGGATGCGATTTACAACATCTGTGCCTAGCGGTGCTAGTACGCCCTTTTGGGTCTACTTATTCGCGACCGACACATTTGTACTCCCAACCTTATATCATTTTACCTTGAGTGAGCCTCGCTCCTCGGTAATCTGAATTAAGGTTCACAATTGCTTCTAGCAGTCACTGGAACGCTCACTCTGAGCCTTTCATACTCGCGTTTAGAACAATTGTATACTCTATGGCTTTTTGCCTTCTTCATCTTGCTTGGGCAGGGCCTTGTCCCCTCGAGCAAATTGAAAAGAAAAAACCATAGTTTATTTCCATTTATGATCACCACATTCTTGTGATTACTAATGGATCCGGTCTTGTTTCAGAAAGGTTTTTCAAAACTAACATGGCAGCTTCGCTGACAATCACCTTCGACGAGAACAAGTACCAGCTAATGCTTCAAGAGAAGCAAAACAAATGCGCTCCTAAGCGCCTCGCCAGCGGCCGAAGTGTCACTTCCTTCGGTAACACACAGGACACCGGGTCGACCTCCTCTCCCCGGTCCATCGTCTTCGGGTCGCTGGGACCTTTCCCACTTCCCACAGAAGAAGCAACTCCTGCCAAGAAGCAGAGAACCGCCCGTGGGCGCGTCACTACCGTGACACCAAGGGCAACCGCCAAAAAGACTGAAGCCTGCGACAACCCCGCGAAACCTCAGCCTGCAAGAAACCAGGTCTACCTCAAGACTTGGTCTCCAAGACCTTCTCCAAAACAAAGAAGGTCCCAAAGATCTGCAAGGCCAGCATACCTGGCCCCGCTCAAGGAGAACCGGTTCTACCCTCTCTCGTACACGAAAGAGGAGAAACCAGCCCTCCACCAAACAAAATCCACCCAGCACGAGCCGGCTTATTCCTATAAGCCCAAGATCAAGTCGTGCATCATCAGGCCACAGCGAGAATCTGTCAAGGCCTGTATTCCTGCAACTCGGCCCTTCATCTCAACAGGGGCCGAGCTCGCCAAATTTAAAGCTTCGCTGCGACAGGCTAAGGACCGCATCCAGATCCTGTCCTTGCCAAATTATAAAGAAGACAAGCTCGGCTGCTGCGCTCGAGGGACCACCTCCTTCATGGCTAGAGCACAGCCCGAGCTAACTGAAGCTCAAATCGCTCGTCGTATGCGTCGCCGCGCGGCGTATCGGCAAAAGAGACTAGAGAAGCAAAGAGCCCAGCACTCCACGCTCCAGGTCTCTAAAAAATGGGTTGAAAAAGAAGCACCCAACCAAGTTGCTACTATCCATATGGTTGGCAAAACCAAAAGGCGCCAGAAGTCAGCAACAAAAATCCATGTCAAGCGACTGGTGACTCGCAGCGTCTCCCGGGCGCGAAGACATAGAGAAGATTCTCCCACTCCTTCAAGTCAAGGACACCGGAGCAATCACTCTTCGAGCTCTTCATCCAAAAGAATGAGCTCCAGCTCAGTCACCAAGACGATATCCTCATTCGACTCTCGAAAGATGAACGTCTTCGTCACAAATGCTGAGCAACCTCCGCCGCAAGATGACGTAGCCGCACGCATCCAGCAGCTGGAGCAAGGACAGCAGAGGATAGAAGCTCTCATGGAGAACTTACTTCTTACCCTCCAACGTCCACCGAATAATGAAGCTCCTCCAAGTCACCACGAAGAGGAGGTAAATGAGTCACGCGCCCTTACCAAAAAGGACGTTGACGATATCCTCGCCAAAGCAAAGGAAGAGGATTCACTAAAGGAATACGGAATCAAGCCACCATATCCCTTATGGATGGACTCGGTACCGTTTCCTACCAAATTCAAACAGCCCACTCTCCAAACATATACGGGGAAGGGCTCGGCCAGACAACATGTCATCCATTTCAAAATCCTGATGGGAGCCATCGCGGATCAAAACGCCCTAAAGATCCGTCTCTTCGCAAGTACCCTAAAAGGTACGGCCTTTGATTGGTACTCCACTCTTCAGGAGTACTCTATCCAAAACTGGGCCATGATGGAGACACGCTTCCTAACTCACTTCAGAGGTGAGGATCATCCTGTGACTATGGCTCAACTCTGCAGCCTAAAACAGGGAGAGAATTGATGGACCCGATTTCTTCCCTCTCTCCCGCTGCCTCCTCCTCGGGTCTTTCGGGGTACGGCGGAGGGGAGGAGAAGAAAAGATAAAGGGTATTAACATCTTTTTTTTTTGTACGGGTATGCCAATTTCACTTTTCTACTTGGAATTTAGAAACGGTGATCCGAAGATCCACCTTCACAAGTAGAAAGGGGAAATGAAACTTTTTCTAGTTTCTATTGCACACATATTTTAAGAAAAGAGACAAAGGTTTTTTTGAATGTCGTGAAAGGCGATTTCATTTGTTGCCGTGAAAGGCGATTTTGCCGTAAAAGGCGATTTACAAGTCTTATCCGTTATGAAAGACAAGAATTGTGATTTTTGTCTCTAAAAGAAAAATAAAGTACAACAGAAATCAAGAAAAGGAATCTGACTTCTCATTCGATTGTGGGGACACGTTCAGATTGTCGGTCGCGAGTCATGTATGGGCTCCTCCATCGTCCATGCAGATGAGAACACGATGCTTGGATTCTTGGCTTGGCTTTCTAACCTCAGATTTTTAAAGGACAATGACCAAGAGAAGGTCTTATATCCGATAAAAAGCTAAGTAAACGGGCTGAAAAGCCACGTTTTAGCCATGTTGGTAGAAGAAGGGAGGTCCTTGGGGGGGTGGCCCCCCAAGGGTGCTTCAATCACCTTTTGGTGGTCTTTGCAGCAGAGTTGCAGGGCTTCTGGATTTTTTTGTCTTCTTCGGGGGGAGAGCGAGAGCTAGATCCGGATCCTTTCCCTTTGGAATGCCCTCCTATTTATAGGCCTTTGGTAGCCATTTAGGAGGGTTTATGAGCATTGAATGCATTAATGCTCATAATGGGAGGAGTTACAAGTTTTTAAATTACTTGTTTTGTAACTCCTTTTTCCTTGAATTTGATTGGTCGATGGAGAATAATGAGCCTTTAATTGCCTTCAATCCCCATCATGGGAGGAGTTTCATGGTTTTAATGCCATAAATCCTCTGACTTGTAACTCCCATTTGCTTGCTTTTGATTGGGCCGTCCAAAATAATGAGTTAATGACCGCATTAACTTGTCATAAAACGGGTCATTTAACCTCATTAATTGGTCGCCAAGTCGCTGGAAGAGTCGCGGGCCGCGCCGCATCTTTTGGAA